>PVLD010014995.1:0-50269 GCA_004027595.1 Dinomys branickii
GTTTTTTTTTTTTTTTTTTTTTTTTTTTTGGCTGTGCTTTGCTGCCCTGAACAGTTTGCCCTCTGCCATATGCCACTCTGCCTCTGAGACAGCCAAGTATGGACTGAAACCTCCACAAACTGTAAGCTAAATAAACCTTTCCTTTCCTCATTTTGGGTGCTGGGTATTTTGTCTCAGCAACGAAAGAAAAGTAACCAAGACATCTGGGAATAAGGATAGACTAACTTCTTCCTTTCCTGTATGTATAACACTTTAATTTCTTTTGTTTGGCTTATTGCTTTGACTACAGTTTTGAGGACTATACTGAGCAGGAGTGGGGATAATGGGCATCTTTATCTTGTTCCTGATTTTAGGAGAAAAAGCTTTCAGTTTTTTCCTGTTTAATATGGTGCTGCCTGTAGAGTTGTCACAAGTGGCTTTGATCAGTTTGAGATAAATCCCTTCTATATCTGTTTTCGTCAAGATTTTTATCATGAAAGGATGTTTGATTTTTGTCAAAGGCTTTATCTGTATCCACTGAGATGACCATGTAATTTTTGTCCTTGCTTCTACTTGTGTGATGTATTACATCTATTGGTTCACATATGTTAAACCATCTTTGCATCCCTGGAATGAAGACTATGTGGTCAGGCTGTATGATTGTTTTTTCTTTGTTGCATTCTTGTTGTCAATATCTTATCGAGGATCTTCACATCTATGTTCTTTAAAGATATTGGACTGTGGTTTTCTTTTTAAGTTGGCTTTTTTTCTAGTTTGGGATTAAGGTAACACTGGCTTCCAAGAGTATCTTTTACTTTAAGAGTAGTCTTTCTTTCGAGTAGTTGGTGTTAGACCATCTCTGAAGTTCTTGTAGAATTCAGTGATGAATTCACTAGGTCCTGGGCTTTTGCCTGTTATTGGATTACTTAAGTTTTCGTATCTTCTTGGCTCAGTTTTGTTAATTCATATGTATCTAGCAATCTATATGTTTTTTGTATTCTCCCAACATTGGAGTACAGATTTTTTGAGTAGTTACCAATAATCTTCTGGCTTTTGGTGGTGTCTGTTATGATCTTGCCTTTTCATTTCTAATTGCATTAATAGGTATCTTCTCTTTTCTTTTTTCATCAGATTGGCTAAGGGCTTGCCTAATTTGTTTATTCTTTCAAAGAACCAGCTCTTTGTTTCACTGATTCTTTGTATTATTGTTTAGTCTTAATTTCATTAATTTCTACTCCAAGTTTTATAATATTCTCTTTTGTGCTAACCTTGAACTTGCAATTTTTTTCTAAGACCTTGAGAAGCATCACTAGGTCTTTATTTGGGCTCCTTTTATTTTTCTGATTTGAGCATTCAAAGCTATGAACTTTCTTCTTAGGACTCTTCATTATGCCCCATTGGTTCTGTCGTGTTGTACTGGAATGTTTGATTCTAGGCACAGTCCAAATTTTTCTTTGAAGTCTTTTGTTAACCATTGATTATTCCAGAGTGTATTATTTAATCTTTATATGTTTGAATAAGTTCGGTGGTTTCTTTTGCCATTGAGTTCTAGTTTCATTGAACTATGATCTGATAATACTTATAGGATAGGTTCACTTCTTTTGTATTTAGTTATTTATTTATTTGTACATTAGTATGTAGTCTATTTTGGAGAAAATTTCATCTCCTGCAAAGAAGAATGTGTATTCTGTGTTGGGGGCAATATTTGGTAGATACCTGTTAAACCCATTTGTTCAAATATGTGGTTCAATTCTGTTATTTTTGTCACTTTTTCCTCTCATCAGTGTGCTTGTGATATTGAAACATTGAGGTTCCTCACTAGAATTGTGTTAATGTTTACTTGATATTTATGATCCAGTAGTATTTGCTTTATGATGCTGGGTCTCTGGTGTTTGGTGCATATATATTTGTAATTGTCATATTGATCTGTTGACTTTGTCCCTTTATCAAGTAACTTTTTTCCTCTTCTGATCAGTTTGGGTTTGGAGTCCAATTTATCTGAAAATAAGGTAGCTACTCTTGATCATTTTGGGACATTGTTTTTCATCTTTTGACTTTTAGTCTATGAATTTCCTCATATTAAACTGTTTTGGGGATAGAGCATAGTGTTTGGGTTTTATGTTGTGACCCAGTCTGCTAATCTGTGTTTTTTATTGCAGAGTTGAGATCATTCATATGGAGAATTATTACTTAAATGATTGATTTTTTTCCTATCATTGCATCATTTTCTTGTTACTGATTCCATTTTCCTCCCTTATTCTTAACTGCTCACCCTACCCAGTGTATTCATACCATTAGACTTCTTGATATTGTTGGCTTTATTGTCTTTTTCTAGGATAAACTTGAGAATATTTTTGGAGTGCTACTTTGGTGTTCATGAATTTTTATGGTACTCCTTGTCATAGAAAGACCACATCTTTCCATCAGTTTTGAAAGGTAATTTTGCAAAATATATTAATCTAGGTTGGAAATTGGGGGATTTTTGTGGGGGGGAGCATTTGAAATGCAACTCAAAGCTCTCCCAGCCTTTTAAGGTTTGTGTTGAGAAGTCTCCTGGAATTCTTAAAAGCTTACTTTCATAAGTCATTTGTTGCTTTTTTCTAAAAGCTTTTTAAGATTCTGTCCTTGTTTTGGACTTTGGGATTTTGACTGATAGAAAATTGAGAAATTCTTATCTGATTATGGGTTCTATATGCTTCAGTTATCTATATTTTAAATTCTTTCCCCATACTTGGAAAGTTTTCTGCTATTACTTTTGCAAACAGAAGTTTTATGTCATTCATGCTATCTTCTGATATTTACTTATTCAAATTAATTTTAGATTAGTGTTCCCTGAGACATCCTGAAGTTGCTGGGCCCATTTTCAAAGTGATCTTGCTGTTTTTATCATATCTCAGAGTATATGGTCACCTGCATCAGTCCTGTCTTCTAGTTTTTACACTCTGTCCTTCATTGGCCAGTTTTGCTGACTATACTTTCAGTAAAAAAATTTATCATCTAAATTTCTGTTTGGTACCTTCTCATGGGCTCTAATTCTTTGCTAAATTGGTCATTGTTGTTTTGTAACATTTTGTTTAGCTCAGTTAGCTTTTTATTAGTGTCTTCTATAATCTCACTGATCACTTCATTTATTAAGTCCCTTTTCTGTTTAGTTGTATCATCTTTGAGCCCACTGAGCACCTTATTAATCTGTTATTTTTATCTCCTCTTTTATCATTTTGTATAATCCAGCTGTTTGACTTTCAATTTTCTCCCCACTGATGATTCATGAATTACCTTTGTGAGGGTTAGAAGTTTCTGGAGGCTTTTTGTTCCTTTGTTTTCTTAATTAATTAATTTATGCTGAGGTTCATGATTTGATTAGAGTGAAGATTTTATTGCTAGTGTGCATATTTTTTAGTTGGTGTCTGGTTTCCAGTGATGCAATCTGGGCATGTCTAACTACAGACCCTTGCCTCTGTCCAATTATCTGACCACCCCCATTAATTTGGGGAAGAGAAAGTTTAGTGTAATTAACTCACCACTAACTTACCCAGAAATAAATCACAGTATTGTGGATGATACAAGTCAGATCTTGGCACACAGTAAAAATGAATTAGTAGCAATATTTATGCCACCCTGGCAATAGCAAGGAAGTCAGCAACAATAATAGAGTCAAAGAAGAACTGGCTATTGACATACCCTAAGCACCAGTAAAAGCTACCACTTTATCAGCCTTAACAATAAAACAGACTTGTGATTATAATACACACATGAAAACAAATGACATATTGACATGCAGTCAATACTAATTGCACCAACTATATCACCATTCACAATGAAAGAATTCAACAATAATAGCATAGTCCCTTAAATATTTAAAAATTAGTAAACTTAACAGTAATAGTATTAAAGATAAATTGGCTGAGTTAGGACAAACTAAAATAAGTAAAATCTGAAACATAAGAAAAAGGAGGATGACTCATAAGTGAAATAAATCAGAGATTCATGTGCAGGCAATGTATTGTATCACTTGTGTAGGAATCTGAAGATGGGAATGTGGATCGGGGGCTGTGAAGGGAATCTGCTTAAGGGTAGGGAGCAGGTGGGATGAGGGGAGGAGGAAAGGGAAGAAAGGGACAGATATGTATCTATGTGTGTATATACAGGACGGCTAATCTGGTGCCACTGTTGACCTGTGTCACTTTATGGTAAGGAACAGTTCATGATTGTTTGATCAAGATTGTATGTCTATATGTGATTTCAGAAACATGCACTGTGAAGTTGCCAATGTGTGGTGCAGCAACCATTGGTGATTGATTCCCTGTCGCTTTGTCTGTAATTCAATTTTGGTTGTACTGCTCTTATGCTACTTTGTGTCTTTTTGTTAATGTTTTCCTTTTTTTGTTGTTGTTTGTGTTGCTTTTTTTTTGGTTTTCTTTGTTTTTTATACTTTTAAAAAATAAAAAATAAAAGAAAATTTTAAAAAAGAGAAAGGCGGATGAGAAACAGGAGAGAAAGTGAGATAAAGGGTCCCACTAAGGAATATAGAACTTAATGTAATTAGATAAAATAACCAAAAAAGAAAGAGAAGGAAAAAGCAAGAACAGAGGACAAAATACAGGAAAAGGAAAAGAAAACAATCCTACCCCCTTCCCAAAAAAACCCATGAAGATAACGAGAAGTGAGTCCAAAAGAATTCCTCTAAATTTTTGAATAAGTAATTTCTTTCCAAGTTCTACAGCATTGCAATCTACCAGATCTGGGGAAAAGATAGTGAATTGCCACTGGGACGTGTTATGTTTATTCGTGTGTCTGCTTGTGAATGCTGAGGTCTGCCCAACTTTTCCTGCTGAATACGATTGCTGTATTCCCTCCAGTTGCTTCCTGTTTCTTTCTCCCACTGAGCACCCCAAGGCGTGGCTTGGTGACCTGCAGCTTTGTACAGTGACTGCATGCCTTCCTTCCCCAACCCAGAGGCCTCTCTGTCTGCAAACCCCAGGCTTGGCAGCCACCCAAGCCTAGACGTATCCCTGATCAGTGTGGCAGCTGAGGAGCACAAGTAGAGGACTGAGTTCCATGGTGAACGCGGGCAGCCAGGCAGGGGAGGGAGCAGTGGAGCAATCTGCTGCACTTAGCGCCAGCACTCTCAGTCCCAGTTCTCCCACCTCTGAAAGTCACACAAAATTTGCCTGTATTCTCAAATTAAAGGCAGAAACCCCGTGTCCTTCCTGCTCTAAGTTTACACTTCTCGGGGGGTCCCTGTCTAGCCGTGTCTTCTCCATGACTATCGCTTGTGGTCATTTCCCACCTAGTCACTGTGGTAGGGTGACCTGAGAAACCCTGAGTTATGGCTGTCCTATGGCTGAGTCTTAACTCCTTCACAAAGTGACACTTAACTAAAATTTTTTAAAAAGCTACTCTCAAATACGGCTGATGCTCCACTAGATTTCTTCCATAATTCTAAAATGCAATGAAGAAGAAATCAATTCCGGAATAAAACCCCACACTATTTTTGCACTTTACAATAACTATGGGCATTTCTTGAGGACTAGCATTATTTCCCCCTGGAGCTGCTGACTCTCTCCAGGCTTACCTTCTAATAGCACAAACAGATCAGCCTCAAAAGAGCCAGTATTAGCTTTTAGTTTGCTTTATTCTTTTCTCTGAATAGTGCTCTGTTACTGCAGCTTCTCTGTGGTTTCTCATTCTCTTGTTACCTCTTTCCCAATTCCCAGAGATCTTCTTCCTTTTTCACTAAGTTGTTGTTTTGCAAATGTCTCAGTTCCAAGGCCCAGAGAGGCTACACTTCCCTGCTGGTCTTTACTTTGTCACTCTTTTTAGAAATACTTTAAAATATCAACTGATTTCTGTGGTTTTACAAAGTAGCAATGACCCCTCCAAAAAAGCAAATCTTACAAGGAATATTGTTACTTTTTAAAAAATTGTCAAATTCCAGACTCATCAGCAGTGAGAAGTGTTACAGAACCAAATACAAAATTACATATCGGATGCTATTATTTCTATGACTATAATTACTTTATTACTAAAAAATACATCTACCTAACTGCACTCTACCATCTATAGAAAAGAAATATAGCTCCCTGAAAGAGAATAGTAAGAACCTATAAATTGAAGAAACATACAAACAGAATACAGACTGAACCGTGAGACTTCCTGTAAAAACAAGAGAAGGACAGTACCTGGGTAGGAGCCTCTGCTGCGCCCCGTGGGTGTCCTCTGCGATGAGCTGAGCCCATGCTCCGCACCCCATGCTGCCTCTCTTTCCCCGTGGAAGGGATTAACACACCACAGAGGAGTCATAGCTCAGTGAATGCTTCTGGCCATCTCACTGTGCTTTTTAAAAAACTATGTTTTTAAAAAACTATGTTTTCTGGTCCTGTTTTGAATGCTCAGGATTTAGCTGCCCCTTGATGGCACACCCTTGGCTAATAACATGGCCAGCCATTTGGTAGCCAGGGATGTAACAGGCCCAGATCATGGGAAATGTTGTCTGCAAGCAAGAAAGGGGATGAGTGTACAGTGTGTGGCTTCTAATAGTTTTCTTCTAGCACTGATTAGTTGGGCAACTTCAGACAGCATCCCAGAACCTATCAGAGCATCGTTTCCTCCAAGATGAAAAGGTAGATATTTTAGGAGTCTCTTTAATGCTAACATTCAGTGACAGGACACTGCTTTTAGACAAAGTCTGAGAGGTCTGAATGTGAGAGGAGCAGCAAAAATAACTGAATAGATGAATGAGCAAGTCATAAAAGAAAACAACAGACTCCCCTCCTTCTGATTGCTAGAGCCAAGGATGACGGAGAAATGAAGCACGCACATCTTGCGGGCTTGAGCATCTTGTATGTGTGGTCCAGCCCTTGGCTTCACGGTTCATATGTGCCATTCATTAACAATTCATTGATTCACTTCTAACTCATCTTAAAAGTACTCTGAATGGAGCAGCTCTGTTACGTGCCACTTTCCAACACCTGAGACAGTTTATTTCTATTTCCTGAAATAGTTGTGGGCTCCACTTGCTACTTAGTGTCCCTGTCATAGTTTGGTGAGCCCTGGTACTATGCTGAAAGCTCAGGTCTGATTATTGTTTTTTTTTTTTTGGTACCAGGAATTGAACTCAGGACCTTGTGCTTGCCAGGCAGGCTCTTATGTCACCGAGCTATATCCCCAGCCCTTGATTATTGTTTCTATGTTTGCCCTTTAACACTTTTCAGTGCATAGGCAAGAGTCCAAAGAAATCCTAAATCATCGTGATAGTGAGAAATGCAACCAGCTCACCTAGAACAAGTCCAGATGTTGTCTTTGCATTATTGTTTTTTAATTGCTAGCTGTCCGCAGCCCACAGTCATGAAGAAAAGTCCCTCCTTCTTTCTACCGCCATTCAACCTCTTTCTTCTTCGCCTTCTCACCAGTTAGTCAAAAAGAAGCACATGAGAAAGATGTCTTCTCAAACAAAGGTATTTTTTCTGTCTTCAGGCTAACTGGCAGACTGAAAGTATTCATCAATACTTAATAAAGTAATTTATATTGAGCCTTCAGGTAAGGTTCTCAAAAGGTTTTGTAAGCATTGCCTCATAAATCTGAACCCAAGAAAATTATTATTATGTCAAAGGTGGAGAAAAAATATCACAGAGTTGTTAAACAACTGTCTCAGAGTCCCATACCGAAAGATCGCCCAAAATGCTTCGACATACTTTGTGTCCTGTGGGCCTGGAAGCAGAAAGGAGAACGGGCTCGGCATGGGGTCAGTAGTGGCGGCTGTATCCCTTCAAATGGGATATGATGCTGGCCACTTACAACTCATCTCTCGGGAAAGAGGGCTTGCCAGGGAAAGGCTGGCTCTCCCAAATTCCTGCTGAACAGATGATGGTGTCTCCAGCCACAGTGGGTATTTTTCAGTCTCTCCTTCTCTCCTCTTCTGTGTCAATTCCTGTCTCCAAAATCTCTCTCAAATTCCGTTCCCTTTCTCTATTGACCACTAGTGCCGTCAATAAATTTTTTATTATCTTTCACAGGGACTTTTACATAAATCTCATTAATTTTGCACCATTTCTGTCCTAACTAAGGCATTTTTGGTTTAATTTCCTCAAACAATACTAACAACTAACAATACTAACAATGTTATTCTTTTTATAACAAGGCATAATCTACTCCTAGTGATCTATTGAAATTATACCAATAAGATACACCCAAATTTTATAATTTGAACAATCCTTGTTTCCAGGCACAAGCCAAGAGTGTTATGATATATACATGCATCTGCATCTTGTGGCTCATTCTTGTGCTACTGGTCGCAACATCAGATTTCTGACCAAGCAGCCTCCACTGCCCCAGGCTCATCTGCAAGCAGTTCACTGTCCTGTCCTTCCCTGTGGGACCCACCTACGTTGCCAGAGCTGCCATCACTGATGTGGGATTATTGTGCCTTTCTCTATTGTGATATAAATTGATACATGAATTCCCACACTGTGTTGAGCTCTGTCCCGGGGTCCTGTGATTATTTCCTGGTGCCTTAACATTCCTTTGAATTTATATAAAATAGTCTTCTCCTTCATCTGCTACCTCTAGATAAGCCAGATCAAGGCTATTTTTTCAAAGTAAGTATTTTTTTATGTTAAATTACTAGCACATATTAATTGGGCAAATTAATGAGATCCCTAGTGATACTTCCATGCATTTTCCCATGATGCACTGATCATGTGTATGCACTTTTCTTTGGTTTTTGCTGTCCTCTCCCTGGCACCTTTCCCCTCCCTAGTAATTTCTTTAAGGATACATTCTAACATGTACATGTGGATCATTTCTCCCTTGTTCTCTCATTCTGTTGTTAACTGGGATCAGGGAGCCAAATATTTCTTCCAGGGGTGGATTGTGTCTCTGGTATCTCTACTTTTCTTCACCTTCTCTTGGTTGCTTCCAGTGTATTAGGCAACTACAACTATTGTTAGTATAACTTGGAATCTTTTCTATGGGCTGTCTTTGGTGCCCATGTGTATAAAGCAAATAAATAATCATAAGAGGATTTCTGTCATGGAGTTCCAACTCCTTATTAACTCTTGGCTTCAGCTAAAGTTGGAAGTTACATTTAGATTTCCTTAAAATATCGATAAGACAAAAGTCTAAATTCCTCAGCATAACACAGCACGTTAAAATCCAGCTCCTCCTACCTTCCCTGCTGTGTTTAATTCATCTTCATCACAACCTTGACTCCCTAGCCACCAGAGTCTCTAAGCATTTCTCCACTATTCTGACCCTACCTGGACAGAGGAGTCTGTTTTTGTCCTTGTACATTGAGCACCTTTCTTGATACCTTACCTACCTAACTCTTACTCTAATGTCAAGTCCCAGTTCAAATTTTACCTCTTTCTAAACCCTTCCCAGCCTCCTAATGGAAAACTCACTGTTCACAGTCTTGTGTTTCCTCTAACATAATTTCAGAATGATGCTGCCACGTGTGTTGCTCAGCAGTGGTGAGCTCCTTGAGCACAAAAAGGGAATCCACTTTTTACTGTTCAGTGAATTATGCTGGCCAAGTGAACATCTCCAGAAGGTAAATATAAGAATGAAAAAACTTAAGATGTTCCAATACAAAACAGATTCTCAATGCACAGATGAGCATTTTGCATCTTTTTTTTAAACTCAAGGATCTTAGCTGTGGCCTATACCAGGTGAGAAAGGAATGTATTCTTTAACCAAAAAGATATTTTCCACCATTATCTTCCTAAATTAGAAAGGATGACCTAAATGATTTAAAGACATGCTGTGTTCGGACATCTTTCATGTCCATATGCAGCTGAATATTTTATTCATTAAGATTTTCTTACTAAATGTTAAGAAAAGCATATTTAATCCAATAACATTTTCAGGATATACCAGGATTCCTCATCATCATTCATTTTAATTAATGACTTATAGAAAAGATTACTGAGGCACCATATTTCTTCCCCTTGAGTATAGCTTTCTGGCATTAAGTGGTAAGGCGGATGGTAGTGCTGCTGGAGTACTGTAAAGAGAAGAAAAATGCATTTGGAGGAAATTATACTGAATGTAGTTGTGAATGTTGGGATCATTATTAAAGGTGTTTGATAAATACGTTTGATAAACAAGTTGTGATTCTTCATATCTGGGCAATGACGGGATTATACTTTGTATCTCACCTACAGTTGAGTGAGGTCATATAATTAGTTCTGTCCAAAAAGCTATGAGAACATATTGTGTCAATTATCTACCAGTGACAAACCCTCAGAAATCTCCATTCTGTCTGGACAACTGGCAATTCCACATATGATGGGTGCTTTGATAACCTGGGTCCCTAAGTTAAGGCAATGCAGGAAGACCCCCCCCCAGCCAATTTATGATGCACACGTAGTGTAAAAGAGAAATATACTTCCATTATTTTAAGCCACTGAGCATAATTTAACCTAAGCTAAGCAATACAGAAATGTCAGATGCCTGTGGAATAGTCAAATACAGAATTACGATAAGAAGGTGAATATATGACTGTCCATTTGAGGGTGTAAAAATAGAGTGACAGTGGTCGGTATATTCATGGAAGTTAAAACTATAAAGTATAAGAAATCACCAAAAGAAAGTGATAGAGCTAATAGACTATCACATGAGTGAGGTAAAGCACGAGACACAGAAAATACTCAGTAACTGTCATCAGCTGTGAGTCAAGGACAAAGTCCTGGGAAACCACAGCATTTAGGGGAAATTGAGAACAAATAGACATAACCATGGAAATTCAGCACTGCAAATCTTCTGTGGAACAAACAGGTATAAGAAATGAAATATGTCACACAAAGGAATTTTAAACATCATTAAGAGCAGATTTGACAATAAACCGGCATTTCTTTGAGCATTTCCCAAAAAGGTCAATTTTAGATAAATGCAACTTCTGGATTAGTAAACAACAGCAACATGCCCACTTGTGATGAAATAACTTCTAGAGGAAAGGGAACCACCTGGGCTGACGACTTCTCTCTTCTGACAAATTATTGGATATAGGCAGCGTTGTGCTTGTGTCTAGATGTCCCTCCTCCAAAAGCCTCAGGCAGTCATAGGTGGGGCTTTAGAATGTGACCAGATCATGGTGTGTGATACTGGGATTAAGGGTGTGTGGTACTAATTTAGCCCACTGATTAGAATCAGAACAGTTCCAGGTGTGGCTGAATGGATTTACTGAAGACAGAAGCCCCACTCTGTGTGGGTGGAACCAGCCAAAATGTTTGTAGCCTAGATGGGATAAAAGGAAAAGGCAGGCTTGCTGCTGCTTCCTGCTGCTTTCTGCCTGCCATACCATGAATAATTTCTCCACTGTGATGCCCTCTGCCATACCACCCTGCCTTGGAGCCAGCTGACAATGGGCTGACACTTCTACAAACTATGAGCTGAAATAAGTCTTGCCTCCTTTCACTTGTGGATGTTGGATATTCTGTTTCAGCAGTGAGAAAAAGAAATCAGGCAGTCAATAATTACTCTGTACATCTATAAAGTAGAGGAAACTTCTGCTGCCCCCAAAGTCTTATTGAGTCCTTCAGCCAAAACAAGGGTGGGGGAACTACTTCAAATCCTCTATAAGAGAGATCGTCTCAAAACCAAGAAAGTTAGTATGCAGCAGGGGCTTTTTAGTATGCAGCAGGGGCTTTTTTTTGTCATCGAAGTTTAAAAAGCCCCTTCATTAAGTAGAGTTGTTCAGAGTTAAGGAATAAAGAGAAAGCTATCAATTATTTCACCTTAATATAAAAATCTTTATCCATTTAAACATTTATGTAAACTGTAATTTACTGCCATGCTAATGCTTCAGAAAACTACACCTGGATGAGATGGAAACCATATATAGCCACTGCTTAATTAATTCTCAGTGGGAACTACCATTGACCAATAGATCAGAAATCTACCCAAGCTGTTGAAAACTTCAAATATCAGATGCATGCTTAGGAAGAGAAATGCTTTTGAAATGGTGCTACTTCTGTTTCCAGTCCTGGTGAACCCAGATATCTCCTTTTATTTATTCTAAAAGTCAGGGTGCAGTTAGCTCTACATTTTCTGTTTTCTTTAAAACCTCAGTCCTAAAGCTTGTCTCCTAAACACAAAATAAGACCAACCCCACTGTATATCCTAATATCAGGAGTTAAAGAGGATCTTAAGGAAGGAGAAAAAGCTGAGTCTTCAGCCCTTTCTTCAAATACTCTGCCCCTGAAAAATGGCCCTTCATGCTCCTTCATCTCTGTTTGAAGCTTAAGCAGCACCAGCGTTGGAGAGCACTGATGGTGGCACTGGCCCTCGTGGGGAGTGACACCACCAGTTCAGATGTCATCACATGCCTGATATTACATCAGGCATTTATAATAAAATCCTCTAGTCCTTTGAGCAACATTGCAAAATAGATTTTATTATCTCCATTTAACATAACCCAATTTTCTATGCTTCATGTCCATCTATGATCACAGCAGTGCTATGGGGTAGGTATGTTATTTGACAAGTAAAAATAATAAACAGAGGTATTTCACTTTGGTGCATATGGATATTAAAGGGGAAAACTGAAATTCATACTTAAATCTATATAATATACTTTCAAGAGCTTAGGTTTTAAAAAAAATGCCAAATCCATAGAATGGCCTTATTCTTATTCTTCTGAACATATGTCTTTGTCTCTCCTAAACTCTGAAACTCCTTGAATATAATTGGAATTAGATAATCTTTAGGTCATACGTTTTAAATTAACATTATTTTTAGTTGACAAATCTGAATAATGCATTTATGGCATCGTATGTGTTTATAGGGTAATATATGTGCGGGTGACTTGGTGGATGGCTACAGTGTCAGGTGAATGGTATCACTCACCTCACTTACTGTTATAGTTTGCATCTGGTTGTTCCCCAAAAGTGTTAAAAGCTTAGTGCTGGGCTTGGTACTAAGGAGAAGTGCTGGAAACTTTACGAGGTAGGGCCTAGCGGGAGGGTTTAAGTCACTGGAATCCTGTCCTCCCAGGAGCCTGTGGACCATCATTGTCTTGCTTTCCTGATCTCGCCTTGCTTCTTGGTTACCACGAGGTCACCTCACTTTGAGTTACTGGTGTCAATTCTTTGGTGCCTATATGCAGAAGTGAGACTGCTGGTAGTTCTACTTTTAGTTTGTAAATCTCTATATCGTTAGTGTCTGTACTAATTGACACTCCCACCAACAGTCCACAAGGGTTTCCTTTTCTTCATACACTTGCCAGTTGTTCCTTTAATTCATTTTGATAAAGGTCACTCATCTATCACACTCATATCACAAGTGTGAGGGAATGCCTTATTGAGTTTTTCTATTTCTTTAGTGGTGCTGAGCGATTTGTTCCATGAACTTGTTGGTCACTCTCATGGTGTCTTTTGTAATTGTCTGTTCAAGTCCTTTGCCCATTCTAAAAATCAGGTTATTTATTTTCTTACTTTGAGCTGTATGAATCTCTTATATGCTTTGGATATTTCATAAATGTATGGTTCCCAAGTATTTCCCCCTGCTCTGTGGTGGTCTCTGCACCCTGTTTTTTTGTTGTTGTTGTTGTTTTCCTTTCCTCCCCATAAGCTTTTTCAGTTAGATGCAATTTCTCCCTACTCGGGTAGGGTTATTTATCTATTTTTCCTTTAGTTATCTACGCTTTCAGGATCATAACCAAAACAGTCATTGCCAGGTCATTGTTGTAAAGTTTTTCTATTATGCTCTTCTAGTCACTTTACATTTTTAGATTTCACACAGCCCTTTAATAATTTTGAGTTGATTTTTGTGCATAGTATGAGGAAAAAGATAATATTTCGTTCTTTTGCATGTAAATACCCAGTTTGCTGAATAACATTTATTGAAGAGGCTATTCTTTCTGCATTGTGTGTTCATAGTAACTTGTGGAAAATTAATGGACTGCCAATGCATGATTTCTTTCTAATCGAACTCGAGACCTTGTGCTTCCCAAGCAGGTGCTGTGCTGCTGAGCTATATCCCAAGCCCCTGTTTCTAGGCCTTCTGTCCCGTATCATTTGTCTCTGTTTTTATGTGCCTATCACTCTGTTTTTTATTAGAATACCTTTATAATATATTTTGGCATCAAGGAAAATGATGCCTTCAGCTTTATTCCCTTTGCTCAAATTATTCAAAATTTGAGATCTTGTGGTTCCACAAAAATTTAAGGACTATTTTTCTATTTTTTGTGAAAAATGATATTTTCATTACTGAGAATTGAACCAAGTTTCTCTGCACTGAGCTACCTCACTGGCCCTTCTTAGTTTTTATTTTAAGATAGATTTTCACTAAGTTGCCTAAACTAGGTTTGAACTTGTGATCCTCTTGTCAGTCTCAGAATGCTGAAATCAGAAATGTGAATTACAATGTTTAGCTGACAATGGAATTTTGACAAGGATTATTTTGTGGAATATTTATGATGATGAATGAGTTAATAATAGTGGCAAAACAATTACTCACTGTGGTTGTGTCTAATTATCAAAATAATTATGTCTGACTTAGTTAAAAGTTAAAATATTCAAACATGTAAAAAATCAATCAATATTTTTATAAGTCAGACAAAAGTGAGAGATCCTTACTATTGCACATGATAGATGTCCATTGTGCCCAGACTCTCATCTTCTGTAGTATTCTCTTAGTCCATCAATTCAAATACTAATATCACCCCAAAAACAGCTTCATATTGGTGTACCCTGAAGTAATATTCAGTCTGTGTACTCCATGCCCCAGTCACGTTGACATGAAATTAACCATCAAAGAGGGAATCTGTTTCCTAGCCATTTCTAGTTCCTAGAGACTGTCTGCATTCATTGACTTTGGCCAGTCTTCTTTCTTCAAAGCCAGCATCACCCAGGTGAGTCCTCCTCACAGAGAACTGCTGCTTCTGTCATCACATCCCCTTTTCTTTTCTGATCCACCTTTTGCCTCCCTTTTCCTGCAACCACATTGGACCTGCTTGTACAAACTATGATTATCTCATTTCAAGGTCAGTTGACTACCAGCTTCATCTCCACCTGCAACCGTAATTCCCCTCCACTGTGTAATATAACATCTTCACAGATGCTGAGGATTAGGACATGAACATCTGGGATTTTTTAATTGTATGAAAAAAAGTAAAACAAAATTTCATAGCAAAATAATAGGAGAATAACAATAGGTAAAACATTACATGTTATCTTTAAAGTAGTTGCTTAAGGTACAAGATATGGGCATAAAAATTTCTCCAATTGGTATTAGCACAAACCTTCCTTTTTACTGAACTAAGAAACATGAATAATATAATGACTTACAGTTTTTTGCTTTTCCCTACTGTGTTTTCCTCTTTTACCCATCCAAGTTCCTTTTCACTTTTGAACAATTTCTTCCCATTTCACAATATCTACTGTACATTTTAGAACTTACTTACTCTTTCAATTTCTCATACCAGAGACAATATGATGTTTATACATCTGAGTCTAATTTATTCCACTTACGAATATAGTCTCAGGTTGCATTTAAAGACAAGCAATGCTCCCTAATTCATTCCTGGAGACAAGTCTTAACTCTATTTAATTACATTCCCTGCTTGTTGGTTTCTACTTGTTGTTCTTGGAATTGTAGTCATTTTTAGCTCTGTCTACAGTATCTTTTAAGTGTTAGTTTGTTGATGTCTTGGTTACTTTTCTCTCTTTGCTGAGCCAAAATACCTGACACCCAAATTAAGGAAGGAAAGATTTTTATTTAGCTCAGTTTGTGGAGGTTTCAATCCATAATCACGTGGCTCCAGTGCAGGGTGGCACATGGCACAGGGGCAACAGTTCAGGGCAGCAGGAGATAGCAAAAGCAAGAAGAGCAAAAAGGGGAGGAAAGCAAGCCTATTTCCCTGCTTTGTATTGTATGAAGGTTATTGGCCCACACCATCTCTGTGCCCTCCTCTTGGACAAGCTCAGGATGTTTATAAAGTGAGGACTGTGGCATCCTGCTGAGTCTCTTAGTTAGACTTTTAAACATCTCAATTCTCAAATTGACACAATGTATCAAACATAATAACACCCCTTGTCAACTTGGCAACCACATTTCTTTCAACTCTTTCCAGACAGAAAGATATGCTTATTCTTAACATTTCCCAATTTGAACATTATAACACAGGTTTAAAAATCCTTAAGACCCGGTATTAAGTCTACCAGCACTATATTACGTTACAACTGTAATAGTCCACCCCTGTCCCTCCAAAGACTCACACACATCCTTTTATGCAAAAGGCATTTAGTCCAAGTCTAAGAGTTGCCAAAGTCAGAACAGTTTCAGCATTGCTGAAAAGTCCAACTCCCAAGTCTCCTCTGAGATTTAAGGCAAACTGTTAGCTGCAAGCCCCTGTACAAATAAAAACAAAGTTAAACACTTCCAACATTCAATGGCACAAGATAAAGATTTTCATTCCAAAAGTTACAAACAGGGGGATACAAAGGAATGAGACCAAAGCAAGTCCAAAATCCAGTAGGGAAAATAGTAAGTCTTGTAAGTTTCATGTCCAGCATCTGAGGCATTCTGTGGCAAATTTTGAGCTCCAAAGGGCTTAAGTGACTTCACCTCTATGGTGCTTCTGATGGTTATATAGCTCTCACAGCCTCTTTTAGGCCCATTTTGCTTCATTCTTGCAGATTTCCTTAGACAGTCCATGTTCCTGGCTTTTTCAAACTTCTTGAGTCTCCACTGCACCTTTGGCTTCATACCAACTGCCCTTTCAGGGTACACTGTCTGACAGCCCAGGGCTTCTGAAATCTAGATGGAAGCCTTCTTAACCCCACAACCATTGAATTCTGCATGAACTTAAAATCGGTGCCATGTGGGTGATGCCAAGGTCTGCTGCCAAATGGAGCAGTAACCAGGCTTTCCTCTCTCTTGGCTGTAGAGGTTAAGTGCCTAGATTACCTAGATTGAATTCTGAGGAGCAAATTGTGTATGCTGCTGTCATTCTGGAACATGGTGAGCTTACTGCCATTCTGGAACATGGTGCTTTGTGGCTTTCTCTTCAAAGCAAAGTCTTTCACTTTCATAATTTTTTAGGCTGCACAGGGTGGAGACTTGCTGCTTCTTGTGATGCCCTCAGGCTATCTTTTATATTCTTTCGTTCCTTCTCAGCAATCAAGATCTCCTCAGCTCTATTGTAGTTCGCAATTTTACTGGAGCTTTCTGACCAAACTTACATTTTAAATCATCCTTCTGGGCTCTTTGTTCTTGATTCTCAATATAGATCTGGCTAAAAGTCCGCAACAGTAGCTACACCACTGCCTCAACATTCCACTGCCTAGAAATTTCTTCTGCCAGATTAATTAGTCCGCTACACTTAATCTCAGTCTCAGGCAGTCTCTGGACACAAACAAAATGCAGACACACTTTCGGCCAAGCCATAACACACATCACCTGGAAGCCAACACCCAGCACAGTCCTTCTTCCTAACGGGAACTCCCTGAGCCTGGTCTTTTTTTTGTTTGTTTGTTTCCTTTTGTACTTTTCCTGCTTTCCTTCTTTCTTTCTTTTTTCTTTTTCTTCCTTCCTCCCTCCCTTCCTCCTCTCCTCTCCTCTCCCCTCCCCTCCCCTCCCCTCCCCTCCCCCCCGCTCTCTGTACCAGGAGTTGAATACAGGGCCTTGCAGCTGCCAGGCATGGATTGTGCCACTGAGCTGTATCTCTGGCCCCTGAGCCTGGTCTTTACCAGCAAGATTTCTATCAGCCTTCTGGTCTTCTGAGCTCTGACTAGAATTTCCCATACAGAACAGCCGAAGGTGCTCCAGCTCTAATCTTCCAAGTGATATATCCGCATGTTTCCAAAGTCTTCCTACAAGCCATTCCCAAAGGCTATTGAACCCACAGTCAGGTATAGCCACAGCAATTCCCCCACTTCTCTGGATACCAAATTCTGTCTTGGTTACTCTTCTCTCATTGCTGAGACAAAATACCCAACACCCCAAATTAAGGAAGGTAAGGTTCATTTAGCTCACAGTTTGTGGAGATGTCAGTCCATAATCAGCTGGCTCCAAGGTAGGGTGGCATGGCATAGCAGCAACAGTTCAAGGTGGAGGGGGACAGCAAAAGCAAGAAGAGCAAAAAAGGAGGGGGAAGCAAGCCTCTTTTTCTCCTTTATATTGTATGCAAGGCTATCCACCCATACCATCTCTGTGCTCCCCTCTTGCATAAACTCAAGATGTTTACAAAGTGAGAACCATGGCCCCTGCTAAGTCATGTAGTTAAGCTTCTAAACTTCTCAATTCTCAAGTTGACACAATGTATCAATCATGGCAGGTGGTCATGTATTTCTTCAGTTGTTCTTTATCATTGAAGTACTTTGTTTCTCCAATAATTCTGAAAGATGGTTTTGTAGGGCATTTCAACCTGAGTTGGAAGTTGTTGTTTTTCAGGACTTGAAATACTTCACTTCAAGCTATTCTTGACTTGAGGGTTTGTGTGGAGAAGTCTTTCATGATTTTGATGAGCTTTCATTTATAAGTGACTTAGACTTGAACATCTTATGAATATCTGCCTACCATATCACTGCCCATGAGGTAGTGGGGAGTAGGATGTGGCAGTGTATAAAGCACCTTGAGTGAACATGTGATTCTACAGGCAGAAAAAACTGAGTTGATGTCCAATTCCCACCTCATGAAACAATCACCTTTCATTAATGTGGATGAACTTAGCTCTCTCACGTAAGAGTTGGTAAAAGTACATTAATAAATTATATGATAAATTCAAATGGCTTAAGACAGAGTCTGGAACATAAGAATAACAATTATAGGGGCTGGGGATATAGCTCAGTGGAATAAGCGCCTGCCTAGCAAGCACAGGGTCCTGAGTTCGATCCCCAGTACCGCAAAAAAAAAAAAAAAAAAGAATAACAATTATAGTACCTGCGATCTTGAGCTTTCACTAAATGGTCAATGAAACTGCAGTGATGATGATGATGTTAGCTGACTCTTCAAGGTCATGGGCCCCAGACAGTATTCCCAAATGCACCAAGAAGTTCAAAATCAAATACAAATTCATAGCTTGAACATCTTCAAGCCGTCAAAAAGGAACTTGTTAAGCTTAACACACCCTCGGCATTTTCCAAAGAACAGCTCTGTGGAGCAGTTCTGCAAACGCCACGTTAGCTTGCAGACAGCATTTGGCAGCTACCCTCCATAACAGAAGAATGCCATCTTGCATTTTAAGGAATGGATAAGGGAGACTGTCTCCAAACCAATCAGACAAAGTAGACAAATACATACTTAACTAAACTGATAATTAAAAACAAATATTTTTTAAACTAAATTGCAAACGTGTACTATTTTGATTTTTGGACAACATTAAGTAGTTTTTTTTTTAATTAAACTTTTCCCTATGTCTAGGTTATCTGCTGCATTTCACCCTTTTCCACCTGTCCTGGGCTTCATTTGAAGTATTGTACCATAATTTAAAAAACCTTAGTATCTAAATGATTACTGGTTGGCACATACGTCATCTCTCTGCTCCCTTCACTTCCCACCTCGTGACAATTAGCACTGCTCAGTCAGCTGCATATGGTACTTGTAGCCAATTCTGTTGTGTGGCAGGCAGCACAGATCTGCTGGGGGTAGTCCACAGGACGAACCATGCAGCCATCCTGGAGCTTCATCATTTCAGGTCAACGCGCAGTTTGCTGCTGAAATCTGCAGCTCTCACCACCACAGAACAAAGAGCTGTTCACATTTTAGAGAAGCAAAACCAATCACTAAGGTCTCACAATAAACCAGAATTCTCTTTTAAAAATCAATTTTCAATTAATTAAATGCATAAATAGTTAAAATATTTCACAGAGAGATAAATATCTCTTTAGGTACCCCCATCATCTCAACAGCTTTCTGTATTTTCCTTGTCTTTTGCTGTATAATTAAATATGTAAATCTATACCCAAGGAACATGCATTATTGTTACATGAAAAACCTTCTATGTGGTTATAAAGATAGCATAAGAACATAAGTTACAACATAAATGTAGATGGTCAATAACATTCGATAATTATACAAGCTTCTAAAATAAAGAAATATAAGTGGAAAGGTCACCATTTGGGGCATCAGTTGTCACAGGTCTGTTACACCCATGCCAGCAAAGAGGAGTCCAATTAGGACTCTCGTTAAACATCAACAAGGTGGTAGATTAGTAAAAATTTTATGAATGGCACCATCACAATAGACATTAAGAAACTGAATATTTACATCCATGTATAAATGTTTATTAAACGCAATTTAAAATATAGATATAAAGTATTTATCAGACTATAATAGTGGATTAAACATTATATATACAGTACGTATAAGGGACTCTATGTAAGTTGTATGATTTTAACAAGATAGGTTGTAATGAAAATAGGGGTCTTTGAAGTATCATAAACAATGAGGGTAAATGGGCTAAGAAAGTGGTTTAGAAATAAAGATGTACATGCACCATGAGTCCCATTATATAATAAACACACACACACCTATAAGTTAAAGTGACACAATATAATAGTTATTATCTTCTTGGTGGAAGATTTTTCTTGATTTTTATTTCCTTCTTTGGACTTATTTTACAACTTTCCATAACACCTAGTTTTTACCTTTACCTTTATAATAAAAACATTAACAAAATTGGCTAAAAGATGGTCATATTTGGAGTAAGCAAAGATTTCTTAAAAAGGGCATAGCATACTAGACATAATATTTCAATGCATATTAATGCACTGGAACAGAAGGAACTATGAATTTGTGTTTGTTTTTAAAATATAAGAATGAAGAGACAATGAAATCGCAGAGTAGAAAGAATATGTCCCAATCTGCCCAACAAAAGTGTACATCACACACATCTACACGCATGTGTGCATGTATGTGTGTGTATATATATACATATATACACACACACCCACATATATATACATTCCACAAAGTGTAGAAAGCTAGATATGAATAAGAAAATATAGACAACAAAAATCTTAAAATGTGCCAAAAATTTGGACACCTCATAAAGTAGGATACCTAAAAGATCAGTTCACATGTTTAAAGATATTAGATTCTTGCAACATATAAATAAATACAACAGGGTCCCACAACATACTCACCAACATAGTTAAAATGAGAAAGAGAAAATATTGAAAGTGTATCTATAGTAATTGAAACCTTCATATTCTGCTGTAAATTGATTCAGTGAGTTTGGAAATGTGTTTGGCAATTTCTGTTAAAACTGGTTGCATATACACTACATTCTATGAATTGATAAATCTGCTACTAGCTATACAATAAATGGAAATGTATATAAAGATTCACTGGAAAGTGCTAGAATCCTTATCCCAGTACTGGTACAATGTTTATCAGCACAAAAAAGGAAATTGTGAATATTAAACCAGAGTGATTCTACCAATGAGAATAATCACCTACAATGCAGAATAATCTTACAATGTCAATCAAAACAAGCCATTCTCAAAGTAAGACATATTGTATAATTCTATTTATATGAAAGACAGAAACAGTCATAACTAATATGTAGTAGAGTAATGATTAAAAGATTTCTGTGCTGCCAGTAGCACTGACTTATGATCTAAGTGAAGGTATTTGAGTATTTTCAGTTGGGCAAGTTTATGATAGTGACTTTTATAGTTATTATAAAAGTAACTATGACTCGCACAATAGTTGTAATATTATGTTATAGCTTACAAGGGAATTAGTGTTCTTCCTCACGTTAGCTATTCTCAGTCAACTCACTAACTTTTTCACTCTGTAGATTACTTCTTTTGATTTTAAATTTCTTTTATTCTTAAGATATGTTCAGATACTTTCCATCTAAACCTAAAACCTTTGAATCTGATAAGTTCCTAAGATGCAAATGTGTTTACTGTATGCTAATAAAGTACTTGGAACTTGATGAGGTTTTATATTTTCTCCTCCATTTTTTCGGCCATATAATTCTTCTGTCTTTAAAAGATTAAACATGTAAGTCTGAACAGCTCCAATGGTTTGCTTAACTTTGGTGACCAATTATGATGTCACTCTACTGAATGAGACCAATACATGTCATAATTTTGTCTAAAGTATTGTCTGCAAAAATAATTGTTGTGCAAAATATAAGTTGAACTACTTTAGTTTTTAAAAATGTACTATACAGTGGTTGTGGCTCAAATTTAAGTACAGACATGGATCTAGACCCAGATTTTACCACTGAAGAGCTACATAGCTTGGATATTTACTTAGCTGTTATCTGTAAAATTAGGATAATAACTGTGTGTGTGTGTGTGTGTGTGTGTGTGTGTGTGTGTGTTGATGGTTAGATGAACATTATATTGGCCCACTATGAAATCTTAGCAACATTTAATTATCATCGCTTATCTTCTCACTATAGGCATACTTGGACAATATAAAGAACAAATAATTTTTTAAAAAATCTTTAGTTCCATGGCTATAGATGAGCAAGGTTTGTCATGCTTTGTCCAAGAATTCCATAACCATTTTCAGGACCCATCCAGGATAATGGGTGTGCTTTTCTTCCTTCTTCTCTTAACTTACCTTCAGATGCATGCATCTTCATTTCACAAATATGGCCTGTGATGTGATATTGAAGGATGACTCTACAGCAGGAAGTCCTGGTCAGGAAACCCATGATAATCTTTGGTTTGTCTGCAAAGAACAAATTTAAAGTTGGCCCAATCATTTACGTGCTTGGAACCCCTCCAGCTAAGACATTCCATTATTCTGTTTCCTCATCCATAAATAACTTTTCAGTAGAAAAATCAACTTATGTCCTAGTCAAATATTTTCCCTGGCACTTGTAGACTAACCAAGCACATGATGAATGAAATTCTTCATCATGGTGCCAAACACCTACTTAGACGCATTTCATGTCTATTTGTTTTGGCCTCATGCAAGGGTTCCTTGGATTAGCCCCTTTTTAAACCTCTTGTTGATGTAGTAAAAAAGGATCTATTTTAATGACTAAAAAGGCAAGTTTTTTTGGACTTTTATGCTACATTTTCAACTTGATATTTTTTCCTTACCTTATTTATTTCAGACTCAATAATTAAACAAAATGACAAGTAATTATTCCTTAGTTTATATTCTACAGGGACATTTTTCACTCCTTCATTCAGTTATCCTTTTTGATGTACACTCTCAGTAACCTGCATACCTGCTTTCTAGCACTTCATTAGTTTAAACAATTGCTTACATAAAATTTTAGATTTTTGTCTGTGTAAAATTCTAGAGAAAGTAACTATGTCCAACTGTTGGTTTTATGTCCAAAACACATAATAGCACCTGGCACACAGCATACAGCCAATAAATAATTGTCCAAAGATGCAAAGATGAATAAGAAATAGCACCAATCCTGAAGGTACTCATACTATAGTGCAAAAAAATGGCAGATATCCTGATAGACACATGACAGGGGTTATAAAACATGGAGGATGGGCACATGAACCTGGAAGATAGTAGAAAGAAGCACCAGGCACAGGTTGAGGAAGACATGAAATCAGAACTAAGTGTCTGTTGCACATTGAACCATGTCAATTTAGTCCTATACATTTTTGCTTTCCTTTGGGGAAGATGAATGTAGTTGAACAAAAAATCTGACTAACTAGGGTTAGCCATTGTCCCCCCGAAAATAAAACATGTTATCAGGTTATGAAACAAAGCAAGCTGCAACTAAATTTAACCACCATCTGTTCAATAAGATGTCCAATGTCAAAGCACACCCAAAATATCCACACAAACATTTAGTCAAATCAGTGATATTCTGAAAGCTTCATTTCAGAAAGACAAGACAATCTACCTAAAGCAGAATTCTAAGCCTTTTTGTCTGCACCACTGTACAATTAATTTTTTTTAAATACATAAAGGAATGACTACAAAGGGGACAGTTAGGTATGAAGTACAGAGCACAGTGCCTAAGAAGATGGCCCTATACACTTAGCTTGATACTTACAGACCATTCAGGCCAGAGCAGTGGTTGTAAACTGTTTAGCAAATTCACTTACAATGAGTAACTTTAATTTCACCACTGAGAGCCCATCTCTAATAGTCATCATGGTGATAAGTCACCAGCTTTTCTTGACACTCAGTATGTATGCTACAGTAGTGTTGCTTGTGCATCAAGATACAACTAACAGTGTACTATAGTGGCTTCTCCAGAGACAGTGCTGCTGGCCACCCCTTGACTACTGTTTTGTTTGCTCTTGTTTCATTTTCCAGTAAAGCAAATTGAGCCTAACAGGATATTTCTAGGTTGATCAATTGCCCAGGCTGGATTCAAACATGCTACCCTCCTGCCTCATCCTTCAAGAATGCTGGAATCACAGGCATGTGGCACCAGGTCCACCACTTTGACTATTTTCACATGGCATGTTAGCTCATCATTCTGGTGCTTAAAACATAAGTTAATTGGCACGTAAAAAAGTATCACTTTGATGAACTGTTTAAAAGTGAATTAGTAATATTGTAATGGTCTTTCAAAAGTCAATGCTAAATAAAAAGGAATAAGAGCTCCCTGGCATGGCTGAAGATATTACCTCTAGGAAGAAGGGACACTTGGAGTGTCTAGTCATCTAAGCCCATTCCTATCATGGAATCTTTGTACCTGCTTTTCCCTCTGTGAGGAATGCTCTTCATTATCATTTGAGGACTTGCCATTTTTCATATTCATGTGAGCTCCTTTTCGGATTTTGGTGTCAGGGTACTGTTTGCTTCCAGGAATGAATTTGGGAGTATTGCTTCCCTTTCATTAGAGTTTGAGAAGTAGTGGTATTAGTTCTCTAAATTTCTTGTAGAATTCAGCACTGAATCCATCAGGGCCTGGGCTTTACTTTGTTGGTAGATTTTTAATTACATCTTCAATTTCATTGATAGATATTATTTTATTTAGAATGTTTATATCTTCTTGATTCCACTTTGATAATTCATATGTATCTAGGATTTCTTCCATGTTTTCCATCTTATTAGAGTACAGACACTCCACGTAGGTATTGATGATATCCTAGATTTCTGCAGGATCTGTTGTAATTTCATCCTTTTTGTTCCTATTTGCTTGAATTTGAACCTTTTCTTTCCTCTTTTTGTTAAGGTTGGTATGACTTCATAATATTTTTTAATCTTTCAAAGAAACAACACTTCAATTTATTGAACCTTTGTATTGTTTTCTTGGTATCAATTTCATTAATTTCCCCTCTCATACAAGCTGTGGGTTTGATTTGTTCTTCTTTTTCTAGAAGTTTGAGGTTCAATATTAAGTTGTTCATTTGAGCTTGTTCCATTTTCCTGATGTGAGAATTCACCTCTATAAATTTCTCTCATCGGACTGCTTTCACTGTGTCTTATAAGTTCCAGTATGTTGCACTGGCACTATTGTTTAATTGTTGAACTGCTTAATGTTTTCTTTAATTTCCTCTGTGATCTATTGGTTGTTCAGGAGGGTATTGTTTAATTTCCATGTGTTTATGTAGTTTTGTAGTTTCTTTTGCTGTTGAAAATTCCAATTTCATTGCTCTGTAGTCAGGTAATATACATGGAATAATTTCATTCTTTTCCATTTACTTAAGCATAATCTATGGGCTAGTGTGTGACCTATTTTGGAGAATGTCCCATGCAGAGGTGAGAACAAACTCTATTCTGATATTGTGGAGTAGAAAATCTTGTAGACCTCTACTAAGTCTATTTGTTCCAAGGTTTGGTTTAATTCTGATTTTTTTTGTTGATTTTTTGTCTAGCTGATCTATCTAATTGTAAGAGTGGGATATTAAGGTACCCCATTACAATTGTGTTAGTGCTTATTTATTTCTTCATGTCAATATTTGTGTTAAGCAGTTGGGTGCATTATTATTTGGTACATATAAATTTATTATTGTTATTTCTTCTTGGAGTCTAACTTTAACAAGTATGTAGTGACCATCTTTATATCTTTTGATCAGTGTTGGCTTAAAGTTCATATTGTCTGCAAATAGAATAGATACCTTCTTTTTTTTTTCTGAGATCCTGTACCATGGAGTATTGCTTTCCATTCTCTGACCTTTAGTCTATGAATTTCTTTTTTAATTAAATGTATTTCTTGAATACAGCATATTTTTGGATCTTGTTTCTTGATCCATTTTGACAGTCTGTTTCCTTTGATTGCTGAGTTGAGACTATTTATGTTGATGGTTATAATAGATATATACTGGCTTATCTTTCTCATATTATTTTCCTCTTGTTGGTTCCCTTTTTCCTCTTTTTAATTACTGGCCCTATCTGGTGTCTTCTTTCTATTGGTGCTCTTGTGCTTGTGGTCTTTGTTTTCCTTTCCTCATATATCATTCAGAGAATTCTGAAAAGCTGGTTTGGTGGTCATGTAATTATCTTATTTCTCCATAGCTTTTTAAAAGATAGTTTTGCAGAGTGCAACAATCCGGGCTGGATGTTGTTTTCTTTAAGGGCTTGAAGTACCTCACTCCAACGTCTCCTTGGTTTGAGGGCTGTGTTAAGAAGTATGGAGTGATCCTGAAGAACTTACTTTATCAGTGATTTTTTTTCTTTTTTTTTTTTTAACTGCTTTTAGTATTTTGTCCTTGTGCTGAATTTCTGGAATCTTGATTATTATATGCCTTGGTATACATGTATTTTGGTCATGGCTGTTTGGAGTTCTATATGCTTCATTTATTTGTATGTCAAGTCATTTTTACTTGTTAGGGAAGTTTCTTGTCATTATTTCTGTAGAGGTTTTTATGGCATTTGCTATGTCTCCAGTTTTCTCTTTGGTTCCAGTCAATTTATGTGTTCTTCTTTGTTCCATATTTCAGCTGTTGGATTGATTTTCTATGGTCTGTTGCTATTTTCAATATATCTTTCTTTTCATGGTAGCTAGCTGAAATGCTGTCTTTTAAATCTGTTATTCTATCCTTTCCTCCATTCAATTTGTTGTGTATACTTTTGATGAAGATTTTTATCTCCTGGATTTCACGTTTGCATCTGTTTCATAGATTCCATTTCTTTGCTATGCTGAGCTTTCATAATTTCTATCATTTTCCTCTGCATTTGTATTTTTTAATCTGTCTGCTCTAATGTCTCTCATTTTGATTGTCATTTCTTTTTGTACCTGAGAGATTATTTTTTCTATAATCTCTTTATTTCTATTGTTATCATTTCAGAAATTTCTAGTGCTTGGTTTCCAATTTCCCATATCTCAATGTGCTCTGGACTTGTCCGTGATGGACTGGGCATCTTGGGTTACATTTTGTTTTTGTGACTTGTTATTTTTCTATTTTTAATTTTAGTTTGTTTTCTGTGTTTATACTTGCCAATTTCTAATGGTAGATAGCTTTATCATTAATATTGAGGCTTCTCTAGGAAATGTCTGTTCCTCAGGAATGTCTTCTAGATATAGATGGTTCTTGGTCTTCATGTCTATCTCAAGAACATACCTTCCCAGTTTATTAAGGATGAGAATTTTCTACCTATTTGGTTCAGCACCCAGTCCTTTTGTACTGGACTATGGCGAAGACCCCATACAATCACATCAACCAAAGAAACCATCACATTCCAGGAAGAGTTATACTTAGCAAAGCTCAGTGTCCTGTAGCATAGCCCCCAGCTCATCACACAGAAAGATCTTAGAAAGGCAGCTATCTCCCACTGCATGAAAATTGGAAGCTGCAAGCCCAACAGACCAGCTCTGAATATGTGGTCACTATTTGTAAGAATCTTTAACTTGATAATAATTCAAGAGCTTTTTTCATAATGAAAACCATGAGGGAACCATGAGATATTAATCTCACCTAGATCCAGTGGGCCTATTATACACATTCATTAAGTTTTTGTTGGATTGGTGAAAGAAAAATGTATAAATAAATATGAATAGTCCAACCTACTCATTTTATAGCGGCCAGAGCATGGCCCAGAGATGGCAAGTGCCTGCCCAAAGTTCCATCACCAGAGTAACTAAAACAGCCATAGACCAAGTGCCATCTACTTACCAAGCTTTAATATTTCTCTCCATTTTGCAAGCTTAGGTACCAATTTCAAAACACCCCATTTCAAAACCTTAATTTATTTCTTTCCTAATGAAATTTGCCACTGTGAAGATTAATTTTATTGGTCAAATTTTCAAAACTATGGTGCTCCATTGTGTGACCCAACACTCCTCTAGATGCTGCTGTGAAAGTATTATTTATAAAGACTTGATTAACAGTCACATCACTAAATTGAGGGAAGAAGTGAGTGGGATTCATCCAATCAGTGAAGGCCTTAAGAGAAAAGACTGAAGTGGCTCCTGGAGGAAGGAACTCTATCTCCAGATGGGGCCCATACTTAAGATTACAAATCAAATCTTGCTGAAACGTTCAGGCTGCCTACTTGCTGTACATTTAGGGACTTGCCACTTTTCACTTTCATGTGAGCCAGTTTCTCAAAAATAAAACAGTCTATCTCTCCCTTGCCCACCTCCCACCTCTGTCTTACACACATGCACACACACATGAACACATCCAAGGATCTGTTTCTCAGAAAAATTCTGACAAATATAGTGTAGCCCCTAATATGTTCATAGAACAGATTTTAAAATTTATTTGTCTGAGGCTTCCAGGAAAATGGCGACTGGGCAAGCAGCACGAAAGATCTTCTTGGAGGATCACTACCCAGACACTGGAATACAACAACATGAGAAAGACAAGAAGGAAAGAAATGTGTACCCTGAACCCAGGAAGGATCTGAAATGAGAATTGAAGCCTCCGGAAAGAATAAACAAGACCTCTCCTAGAGGAAAGGCTCAGAGGGATGCCATGGCACAGTTAGAGGAAGAGAAGGCAGAGAAGGAGGAAGTCACCACTCCAAACACACCCTTGGCCTGCTCCCTCATTCCAGCAATCAGAGCTTCAGCTTCAGAGGCCCATGCTCATCAGAGCCTCCTGGCTTGGCCAGGGAAGAGTGGAGGTCCGAGAGCTGGTCCAGGACCAGAGAGGAGAAGGTGCAGCCTGAAAAAGAGGCAGTGGTGGTCAGGAGGTGTTGTTGAACCGAGTATGAGGATGAGAAGTTACAACAGCCACTAAAACAGAATCCCCACTCTGCAGCAAACTTTCTAATCTGTGCCCGGAGGCAAGGTGGAGTTAAAATAAATAGTACACAGCCCACCACACTCAACTCTATGCCTGCCCTGAGCCTATGGCCTCCTGTCTCTCCACTGTGTGAGCAACTATCAGCAGAGAGCAACAGAGAGCAGCAGCAGTGATTCCCAGGGAGCCAGCCAAAGAACAAATGGGAACTGGAGCACAACAGTAAGAAAGAGCTGCAGATGGAGGTGGATCACATGGCCTCACACTCTTCTCAATCCAACACCAAGCAGGAAGCACAAGCTGAGTTACTGGGCTTCAGCTCCCACCCTGAACTCACTTCTGAGTACCTTGAATCTTGGTGACCCAAGCACTCAACACGTGTCCCTGACAGCAATGGGCCTAGTCCATGGGCTTCAGGACTCACCCTAAACTACTAATATGAGCAACAAGAGGGACTTCATACTGCTTGCATATGTATGTATGAACCCATAGCAACAAACTATACGAAAAGCAGTAGTCATGGAGTCCAACAGACAACAACATATTCTACATAGCAGACCCGAGAAAATCCTCCAGTTCTCTCCTAGAACCAATAACTAAACTTAGTACACACCCTGAACTTCCACTGTGAGCATGGGTGGAAGAGACCTAATGCCACTTGTGCCCAATATCATAAGTACGCCCAATGCCCAGCTGCAAGGGTAGGGGGGGAACAGCAGCACTGGATTGAGGAGATGAAGACCTAGAACTAGGGTGCAGACCTGGTTCTCTAGCTGGGTGGGGATAGTCTCCAAAGAGTCATAGATGCCCTACAGGGAGACACTAGTGGTCTATAAGGGGATCCCAGGGGCCTTGACAGGGAGCTCAGTAGCCTGAGTGGGGAGGGGCTCCCTCCAGGCTACATGAGAACCCTGAAGACCTGGACCAGGCCTCCAGCAGCACAGCAACAGGGCAGAGCCTGGCGGTCTGCTGGGGGCAGCCCTGTGGACTCGACTGGGTCCCCAGCAGTGCAGCAACAAGATGGAGCCCATGGTCCACTGGGGGAAACCCCATGGATTCAACAGGGGGCTCCCCCAGCAGTGCAGCGACAGGGCAGAGCCCAGAGGTCTGCTGGGGGCGACCCCATGGACTCAACTGGGCCCCTGGCAGAGCCTTGCCAGGGCTGAGCCCAGCAGTCTGAGGATTCAACTGGGCCTCCAGACACGCTGTGTCAAGGCAAAGCCTGGTGGTTCGCTGGGTAACCCCACCAACTCAACAGGATCCCCAGTGGCCTTGAGGGCTTGTCAATGGGGGCTTGACCATAATGAACCTGGTTCCCTGCCTAGCTACTGTTTTTGAGCATGGTGCTTTTCCACCTCCTGCCATAGTGTGCACCCATATTTGTTACAGCATAATTTGAAGCAGCCATGTCTCTTCCCAGTGTTAGAACCCAAGGGAGTAAATAAACCCAAACGTACAGTTATTATCAGAGGGTAGATGACTGATTGGGTGGTAGAACAATGGAGATGAGAGTGGAGAAAATTGATTAATCGAATGAGCTATCATCTGTATAACTGAGTAACAAATGTGAAGATACCATTATGTAATACAGCATTCAGTTCTAATTCCCTGTTTTCTCTAGAATTTGGTGTTTCCTTTATTGTTTTTGTGTTAACTAATGTGAAGATAAAATTATGTAATACAGCATCCAGTGCTAATTCCCTACTACCTTCTCTAGAACTTGGTATTTCCTTTATTGTTTTTCTGTTAATTAATACGAAGATAACATAATGTAATACAGCATCTAGTGCTAATTCCGTACTATGTTCTCTAAAATTTTGTATTTCCTGTATTGTTTTTGTGTTATTCTGGTTTATATGTCTCCATTCTTTTGTCTTTAAAATAAAAAAAGTTATTTGTGCTTTACTTATAGCTTCTTGTAATTCTTTTTTTCCCTATGTTTTTCTTATTGCTATTATTTTGTTATTATTTCACCTCTACTCAGAGGACAAAATGGCACTAAAAAGAGGAGGTGATTTCAACTTTGCTGCTGGCTTTTGATGAAAGATTGAGGGGGCACCCTTACCTGTATACCCTTATCTCAACCTCCTTTAAGAGCAATAGGACAGAATGATATGGGCAATAGTTAGACTCTAGGGGTCATCTGCATGAATTCTTAAGTGCAAAAGGAGCCCTGAAGTTGCCTTATCTCAGGGTGTTTTTCTCTGAATTTTACACATCCATTTGGACATGGTTCTAAAGAGTGAAATAAACCATCCAGTTGCCTGGGCTGGAAGCTTTAGTGCTCAGATCTTTTTTACTTATTGGTGGTCTTGTAATTCTCATCTCTGTGCAGAATCTGTTCACTCATCTTTTAAGTGGACTCTCAGCACTCTCTTTCTTGATAGGAAAATGTCTTTAATTTTCTCTAGGAACCAAATCAGCTCTAAATTACATCTAAAATATCTCACTAAAATCCTTTTCTCTTATTTCATATGCAAATTTACACAGATGAATTTCAGCTGTCTATATTTAATTTGATTAAAACAAATAAATATATATTAAAGATTTCATAAACTATACATACATATCAATAATATTTTCACAGAACCAAAGTAAGGGGAAATTAATATAAGTAAGACAAAATAGAGGGCTTTTGTGATTCCTTCCCTTCAATTCCTTGGTATTATAATATAGCAACGTCTTAACTCAAGTAGAAGCTATTGGAAGCCAGCCCATTGGCATAAACTAAGAGTTTCCCTTTTCAATTGATTATTTAGGTAGACATAGAGTCTGTGAGTTCTGCCAACTCCCTACAAAACTAACTTTCTCTAATTCTCAGACTTGCAGACTGTTATCCATCTCAAAGACAATTTATAGTAAATTTCTGGAGTAGTCCATTAGCTGCCTCTATGCAAAGGTTTTCCGTAAGCATCCCTCTCCCGGGAGATTACCTGTGAAAATGGTCTCTTAGCCCAATCAGGCTAGCTTAGACAGGATGACAGAGGAAAACAGAAAAAGTATTGCCCTTAGAGAAGTAGCTTTCCTTCACTACTCCAGGGATGTCAGAATGACAGAGAGCTGCTAAATACTAATCAGCAAGTCAATTTATCCAGCTCACTGCCTGGATTATGGGGTTTACCTCCTGAGAACAATCTTTTCCTTGGTCAAATTTACGTGATCGACACAGCTGCTACAGCTCACAAAAAACCACAGCTATAGCTGAAACTCTAACAAGAGAGCTAAAGGTTGCATATATTTCTACACTAAAGAAACAAGGAGAATAAAGATAGCATTTGATGTTTGTCCTGGTCTATGGGTCTAGTTCCTAAGGCACTCTGCTAACCTTCATTCTGTGCTCATCTACTTTTGCAGACTGAGCTCATGTGTAGACATATCTGCTTTTTCCTTAGGTGCTATTTTCTAATGCTCATGACATGTGACTTTAGCTTCAGTTTATCTTGTTTCTTTTTAATTTTAAAAAATCTGCATGAAGGCTTCCTTCTGGGACAAAACATTACTTTTTTATAATTGCTTATTAGGTGAGTTGCATATGTTGCTCAGCAGGAGAAATCTAATGGCCTGGGGTTTGGGCAGTTCTGATATAAAGAAATCAGACAGTTTATGTTCTAATAGTTACTCAGTGAATATTAAGATCATTTGTTACATTGGGTTCAAAACTGAGTTTTTATTACTCTGGTTCATAAAATGACATTATTTTTAATGAAAAATTGTCCCCAAATAATTGTCTCAGCCCTTGTATCATTCAGGAGTCAACAGAGAAGCAGAACCATTAAGACTGGTAGACTAAGAGATTTATTGCAAGGAGCTGACTAATGCCATGAAGTATGTCTTAGTTACTTTTGTTGCTGAGACAAAATTCCCAACGCCCAAAATTAAGGAAAGAAAGGTTTATTTAGCTCACAGTTTGTGGAGGTTTCAGTCCATGATCAGCTGGCTCCAAAGTAGAATAGCATGGTGAGGAGCAACAGTTCAAAGTAGCAGAAGATGGCAAAAGCAACAAGAACAAAGGGAGAGAACAAGCCTCTTTTCCTCCCTTACATTGTATGCAGAATATTGGTCCTTGGGTGGGTGTAGTGCTCACACCATCTCCATGCCCACCTCTTACACAGGCTCAGGATGGTTGCAAAGTGAGGACCCTGGCTCCCTTCTGAGTCACTGAGTTGGGCTTTTAAACTTGTCAAGTTGACACAATGAACAGCATCCTAGAGTGGTAAGGGCATGTCCTCTACACTCTGTGTTGTACAACTGCTGAGTTACTTCATTAAACTTCTAGACCTCTCAGGTTGACACAATGTAGCAACCATTACAGAGGGGTAAGGTGAGCAAACCTGAGAGCTACACACAGCAGTCAGCAAGTGCAGGCTGGAAATGACAGGTACAGAGAAGACATCAACTTTCCTCTTGGTTAAGGAAACCTCAACTTTGCTCCGGAAGCCACTCTACGGATTGAATAAGGCTCACTCTGATTATCTAGAATTGTCTCCCCATCTCAAAGTCAGATTATTAGCACATTTAATTCCTTCTGCAACTTTAATTCTCCCTTACTGTACAAGTTAACATATTGCCATATTATCATCATCTTTGAGATCTACCACCTTGCCTGTCACACTCCTCTGCATTTTTTTTTTTGAGAGAGGAAAGCTCCTCCAGGAACAAAAAAAAAATATTACCTTTGACCCCAGCATCTTTTTTCAAGTGCATCATAGTAAGCTCTCTCTGAGACACAGAGAGAAGTCTCTCTTTGTGGCTAACGGCAATTAGATATGAGGAAATTTTTCAGAATTTCTCAGCTGATAGTCACTGTATACTAGTTTTTACATCTAATTTTCTGAGGATGTATTTTAAAGCATGATTCAGTTTTGGAGAGTATAATATTAAAGAAAGATAGGTACAATGTTAATATAGGGTTAATAAATATGTATTGAGATGGTGACATAAGAATAATATTTTTGGACTGGGCAGTAAGGATTGTAGATCTTTCTCGAAATTTCCAGATAATTTTTCAAGAATGAGTAAATATTAAATTATGTAATGTGCATGAAAACACTTTTTAAAAGTTGAAATACTATCTCTACTCCATTAAAAAGTAAAATTTGGGGCTGGGGATACAGCTCAGTGGCATAAGCAGCTGCCTCGCAAGCACAAAGTCCTGAGTTTGAAATACCCCCCCCCAAAAAAAGCAAAATTTTAAAGCTTAAAAGTAGTGGTGATCTAATTTATTTAAATAATTGATGGGCTTATTTTCTTGTCTTCAATAATTTTTAATATGTTTTCTGATAATTCAAAGGAATGTTTTCTCCACGTTTGAATTATTTCTAATACTCCACATCCAAAGATACCAATCTTATTTTAAAAGCAAATATATATATAAATATATACATGTATTTCATTTCTATGTCCCTAAAATAATGAAAATGACTTTTATTTCCAAAAAGCAGTAGAAACAAGTAGTAGAAGCAAAGGACCTTATTTCAAAATATCCTTTCCCTTCAATGTTCCAGGAAATGAGTATCTCTTAGCAAACTCCGCTTATTTTACAGAAAAGGTAAGTGACGCAAAGGGAATTTTTGCTTTGGGGCAGAGCAGGGATGTAGATGTTGCTTTCCCTGCTCCCAGCTCCAGTTCTCCGTGCCATCATTTTCTGAAACGTCATTTTTATTGCACCTATTATTTTTGAGGCACATTAATGCTGTATTTTGGTTTTGGAGTGGCCTTTGAACAGTGTGCTGTATTTTTGCTAAGCAATCTGTGGCCTGGCCTTCTATGATCTGAGGCACTCACTTCACGGCAATGAGCTTCTTTCATTTTTATTTAACTAACTTCGTACATGCAGGGCTTTAAGATGCATCTGAGAAACCCTGAGAAGCCAGCATAGTGCTTCTCAGCTTTCTCACGGAAATGTGTGTTTCCTACTCAAAAGTCTTTGATTCTTTATTTCTCACGTGAAATCCCAAGCTCTTAAACAGCCCTGCAAGGCCTCACACGGCCCGGCTCCTACCAAGCACATCGCTGTCACCCTTCCCGCGCCCCTTTACCCCAACATTACTCTGTGCTATAGCCCCACGGCCCCGCAGCCAAAGCTCCCTTGGTCTTGCTTCTTGGGGCTGTGCGCAGTAGCTCTCAGTGCCTGGAATGGCCTTCACTACCACTTGATCATTTAGGATCACCTCCATTTGTTTCAAGAGTCTGCTGAAAAATCTCTTTGTCCAGGTAGCTGACTCATACCAGTTGCTCCACTTCAACTGCAGTGTGACCCCACAGCACCCTTAGTCACCCTTGTCTCGTGTGCAGACATTCCTTGTCTCTGTGTCACCTTTTTCCAGGAGACTGTAGTCTCAGTGCACAGCACATAACACCTCCACAGGGTCAGCTAAGTGGCACACATCCACCACCACCTCTGCTGCCTCTGCAGAATGGGTAGAAAATCTGGGGTAGATGAGAATATTCCATATCTAAGATAGTGCTTCTGTCACTGGGCACACAATCTTCCAAACAAGAAATACACCCTTGCAAACACTGAAAAAAACATAACGCTTTTCTTTAACTAGTGTTCTGTTTCAGGTATACAGGAATATGAGAAGCTATGCAATATACAGGTCTTGGCCAATGCTACAATGCAGGATGTAGAACACACTGGGCATACCAGTTATAGCTACAAAGATGCCATGTTGACCTAATAGTCACCATTAGACTCCTTACCAGTTGATTGCTATATTTTATCCTAATAAAATTCTCACTCACCAGTACCATATTGGGTGGGCTGGCTTCAAAGAATGTGGTGATTCGTGAAGTCTGGCACAGTGTTGCAAACAGTCCTCCAGGAGGCTGAGGCAGAAGGATGGCAAGCCCAATTCCAGTCTGGAAATTTAGCAATTCAGTGAGACCTTGTATCTGTGAAATTAAAAAGAAGTTAGCTGGAGGTATAGTTCAGAGCAAAGGCCCTGGGTGCAACCTCAAGTACAACTACAAAAAAACAAAACAAGTAAACAAAAAACCTTCCCCCAAACCAGACTGTCCTCATCTCTGAGACAGTGGGGAGACTATTCCTTCTGGAAAAGTCATTAATAATCTGTATATTACCAAATCTTCCTCTCTGTCCTTTATCACTTCAAAGAATCCTCAGTCTTCATGGGGTGCTGAGAAGCTGATTTGTTTCTAGTGTGCCACCTGCTTTTCCTAGTATTTGGCCAAAAATAAGTTTTCCTTGCCGTTTGAACAGTGCTTGGTTCCACTCTTTGGTTAGTGATTCTTAGAGGGAAAATGGACAGGTTTGAGGGTCAATTTTAGTAGCTGTTGCAGAAGCCTGGACTCTGTGTACACCTGTGGCTTGCAGGCGACATTCAGTGCACCTGTGACTCATGAGATATACTGAGAACACGGCATGCAGCACTAGGAACAAGACACCATGCTGTCCAAAGTATGTGTTGGGAGAGTTTAGATGTTATAGTGTGTGTCTTGTGAAGACCCAAATACTGGTTGTAAGCGTATTAAAAGCCTCATGCAAGTTGATTCCTCACAGGACTCAGTGAGCATGGAATTTGTAGCGGGCAGAACAGGAGCTGTTCTATCACCGACTGAGTCCTGTGAGAAATCACATATTTGAACACCAAATGTGTAAAGTTTTGTCCATATGCCAATCAATTCTCCCAACTGCTCAGACTTGACTCTAGTGTTCAACAATCCCATTTGCTTCTTTCACTAACTACCCAAAGTCAACAGACCCCACAGGCTAAAGGCTCAGTCCCGGACGGCTTCCCCCTCAGGTGCCAGTCACATGTCCTAGGTTATCCCTGTACTTGCGACCAACCAGAGAACACTTTGTATGTGATTGTTAGTTTATTATAAAGAATACAGTTCAGGTGGAAGAGAAGCAGAGAAAAGGGCCACAGGAAGTGACACAGAGCCTCTACGTCCTCCCCAGCAATGCCATTTTCCTGGATATGGATGTGTTCCAGTTCTTCAAACTCCACTTAGGAGTTTTTATGTTAATTACGTTACAAGTGCACGATTGATTAAATCAAAGGACACTGGTGCTTAACACCATATTCATCCCCATGTCCTCTCAGAAGAAGTGGGGTAGAAAGTTGTAACCTTTTAATCTCTTAATCTTTCTAGGCACTGCCAGTTTACATCCTGACGTTATCTAGGGCCCCAGGCACCACGCATCTCATTGTCATACGTGAGACACCCTTCTGAGTCCAGAAATTCCAACAGTTTTTAAGAGAGTGCAACAAAATAGGGGAAAAACCAAACATGCATTTGAATTATATCACAGAATCTGAGCATCTTCTTTCAAGCAAGTTGCTGGACTGCACTGCCACTGTGTCCTACAGAATCGCAGCACTGAGTGGAGAGACCCTAAAATCTGTCTTCATATTGTCTTCGTGGGCAGCACAGGCCCTTGGTAGTTTTTCCTCCTCAGTCACCTTCAGTCAGCCTGGGGCTGTGTCTAGCTCAACTCATGCAAAAGCCATTCTTCTCTTTTCATTCTTCTCTCTGGAGTAGAAGAGAGGAAAGGTAAGAAGCTGAATACATTTGTTATCGTGATTAATGTAAGAAAAAATCAATCTCTCCCTCACCTAATTTTATAGCTGACTTTTTTCATCAGAAACACGGGTTCTCAGGTGTAAACACAGGTGATTGTCCACAGTTCTTGTTCCTGATCTTGGCATGCAGGTGAAGGGGAGTGCAGATAACAAATCCCAGCAAAGCTCTGTTAAGATTTTGAAAGTGTGGGTGGTTGCTGCTGAACCAATACAAATTGGAAAATTTAATCTTCCTGGTTTCTTCATTCTGTTATTCCCTGCTTGCTTCTGAAGGGGTCTTTAATTTATTCAGTTTTCAAAAATTATCTGTTGGGTGCTTGTTGTCAGTCAGATTCTGTTGAATGCTGATGGCACAATAATAGATTCTTGATTACCATATGTAGATTTTTATGCTGGATATTTTAATCACATAATTCACATACAGGTAAAGTTATATTTTTTGCAAGTGCTACAAAGATAAACCCATGAGTTATAGCTGCACCCATTAGTTATACCTGATAATAAAGGACAATAACAACAAAATCTCAGCATCCAGAAACAGGGATAATCCCTGTTTCTGGAGTTCTGTGGATCAGCTGGGGCTAAGTATGGGCTTTGATGGTGTGGCTCTGCTCACACGCCTTTTACCCTCTTCTTGGAAATAGCAGGCAACCTGGAAGTGCTCTTAGGGCAAAGGCAGAGGCACAAGAAGTCAAATCTAATTGTCTAAACACTTTTCAAAATTCTGTATTATCTATTGTTCTATAACATTGGCCAAAATGTCGATATCAAGTTCAGTGTCAATGGAGGGGGTGTACGCATTCTCTGGGAATGGGAAGAAACTTCCTTCTGAGCAGTAATCCAACCTCCCACGGTGGTTCTTGGGAAACACACAGTGGACAATTTAAATTGGAATGAACGAACTTGACCAAAAGGTCTTTGGGGAGGAAGAACATGGTGAGTTTGAGACAAGGACAGAAGGTTCATGGGCTGGAGCTCAGAGAATGAACAGCAACATGAAGCAAGCTGAGTCTAATGCAATAAAAAGGGGTCAAACCTCCAGATGTGGTAGACTAGGCCTGTAATCCCAGCACTCTGGGAGGCTGAGTCAGGTGGATCTCAAGTCTGAGAGCAGCCTGGGAAACTTAGCAAGATCCTGTCTCAAAATAAAATAAAAAAGGACTGGGAATGTGAAAACTTTGGATTCAGTCCCAGGTACCACCAGGAAAAAAATGAGGTAGGAGTCAGACTACAGAGTAACCTCCACCTTACCTGAAGACTTTGACTTTTTGTTCTAAATATTCAATATTTCGAAGGATCCTGCACATCACATAAATGTCTCTCTCTTATTTCTTAAGAATTTGGAGCAAAAATGAAAACATGTAATTATTGTATCATTTATTACCTTACAATGTAAAAACTGAATGATACATAGTTTTCAGATTATACTTTTTAAAAGCTGGAATTTCCTCTAGTTTTTTTTCACTTTGGCTTGTTTAATTTCATATTTCTTCATAAAGTTTAACTCTGTTAAACTTAAGGTAATATGCATGACTAAATCAACTAGAAAATTGATGTAACAGAATGATCCCTGTAAAATAGCATGGAAGTTGTATTTGAAATTGCATCACACATTCATGTGATACTTAACTGATTGCATCAGTTCAGTAAATAAACATCCAACTAAATTGGCTCAGCAGAGCACGGGGTGTGGAAGACCCCCCCTTCAGCTGCTGTCTCCAGAGTGGTACTACTGAGGTAATGAAGCAGGAAGGACTGTTCTTGTTTCTTCGGAGGCACTCCAGTCTTCACCCTCACCTTGGTCATGGTCTCCTGGCTTCCAGGGCAGACTCTTCAGCCTCTGGCATCAACCCTTTGGGCCCCCACTGAAGAACCGTCAGCCTCTGATAGGGACTTGCATGGGACACTACAGTGAGCACAAGGCCTTCAACTGAATCCTGCAGCTCTCCGGCGCGAAGACAGCATTTTGCACGCTTCCACCCCAGGCTCTGTGGGTGGCCAAGATTGTAAGCCAATCTTGTAAATTCTTATATATTTATATACCTTGCATTAAATGTTTCTCTACTAAGGCCTGACTAATAGGATTAAAATGAGATATTTATGCATTTTGTTAAAAAAGTGAAGGTTTCACTTGTTAACATGTCTGCTACATTTGGACACTATAACTTTTTTTGTTGTTGTTTTGTTTTTTCTGTTTTTTGAGACAAGGTCTTGTTAGGAAGTATAGGCTCGCTCTGAACTCACTCTGTATCCCTGGCTGGCCTCAAACTCATGGGAATCCCCCTGCCTAGCCTCCTGAGTGCTGGGATTATAGGCATGGCCCACCATGCCTGGTATAGCCACTGTAACTTTGACTGCCATATGTGCCTACTGAGCCAGAATCAACATCATGAATTCCCTTTCTTTTATTTTTCCTTGTGGAACATTTTACTCTCTACTAAACTGTGTATAATTTGAATTTCTCAACAGAGAATATTTTCATAATATAGACTATATCTGGTATAATGTATAATTGATGATACTGCCCAGGATTATTTTAAGAGAAAAATGGAGAATGTTAAAAGTAATGAATAAACAAGGACTGTTCAAGAAAATCTGGATATCAGACTGCCCTAAGTATATATCCAGCTAGAAATAATCTCAATAAGACAAACGGCTGTTCTTTTTTGTCAGTATAGTTAGGAAAGTGACATCAGTACAGGTTTTTGTGCATAATCCTTAGAGCTGTACCTTAAGAATTACAAAAGCTGACAAGCAGTTGGTTGTTAGTAACTAGAATAAAAACTGTTCTCTGTGGGTTATAAGCGTCTCAGAAAGGAGGGGACTGTGGCAGGTGGTGCAGAAGGACACAGGGTCTGATGTCTGATGGGCTGGGCGTGCAGCTCAGCGGGTACACCACAAACATGCTGCATTACCGTCCTAAGTATGCCACAGCTCCCTCCCCGGCAGCTCACACACTTGTGAACATTCCATGCAATAATACCTAACACATAGTAAACACTCAACATAGTTACCATGTGCAATAAACAAAACAGTATATAATGGACTGTGAAAACGATTTCTAGTCTTTTATTACTAAAGAACTGGTAAGAGCACTTACATGACCAAAAGAAGGTGATCTCCAATATGGACCATTTGTTTAAGGATGTCAGCTTGTTGCTTCAGAGTCTCTGGTTCAGCCCAGGAAGAGCGATTGCTTGCAGTGCAGTTGGCCCTAGTAGATACTATTCCCTGAATCCTCACGCACTGCCCTCCTTACGGGACTCTTCTTCCCTCCAGCTTACTCAAAAGAACGCTGACTGCCCACAGACCCTGTTGCCCCTCTCAGCTGAGATCAGAATTCGGCACAAAGGAGTTTGCAAAACTATTTTGAAGGAAACAGATTTTAAGTTTAGAGCAACAGCTAAAAGTGAGTCTTTTTTAACAGCTCCTTATTTCCTGATAACACATTAAATGTGTTCTAGAGACACAAACTCACGGATATTTCTGTTCATACGTTTCCTGTTTCTATCTTTAGGCTAGACTACACTTACACCTCATATCGTTATTGGCTCAGCCTGAAGTTGTCAGGGGATATAGGAAAACTGTCAGGACTTCCACCGGAGTGGCCATGCTGCTAGATCTCTATTGCTCCCTGTGTGGCGATGTTCTACATCTATTCAGCAGAGGACTGTTTTCCACCACGTTCAAGGTGAGGTAGGACTTGGAAATTCTGTATACTACAGCTCCCCCTAAGAGAGTCATAGAACATTCACCTGTTAAAGATTGTCTTATCCAAAGATAAAAACGTATCAGTTTAACTTTGACTCACCTTATACAGATATTTTGGGCTACAGGATTCTTTAGTCATTAACAAATACTAACAACCATGTGTATATTTTCCCTTCTTTCTTTCTTTTCTCCTTTCCCTCATCTCAGTTGTCCCTTTGAGCAATTTCTTTCCTCTTCACAATATCTATTGTATCATTTAAGCTTTATTCACTCTTTCAGGTTCTTACACTAGGGAGACAATACTCTGTTTACATATGCAGGTCTAATTTATCTCACTTGTAAGTATGGTCTCTAGTTGCATCCATTTACCTATAAAATATACATATACAAGGATAGCTGGGATAACTGTACTGCTGATGTATATGGATTTATTAAAAGGAATAGTTAATACTTGAATTTTTTCTTGACCAATTTTGCATGCTTATATCTGATAATCTGAATAACTAATCTGAAGACAACAATATGCAATATAACAACCATTGTTGAATTCCCACCATTTTGTTTAGTAAAGTTCTGTATCATTTCTAATGTTTTTTTTTATTACTTTTTATTCTCTTTAGTTGTTCAGTCAATCTTAGATTCTTACATCTGGTAATCTGAGCAACTTCTTTGAAGATAGCAATATGTAATATAACAACCATTGTTAATTCCTACCTTCTTGTTTTGAAAACCTGTATTATTTTTATTGTTTTTGTGCTGTTTGGTTTTTGTCCTTGTTGTTGTTTTGTTATATTTTTTCTCCTTAAAATAAAAAGAATTTAGAACCATGACACTAGCATGCCAAGGAATGTCTTTTAAAAATGCTGATAAACAAGAATTCTATTCTTGTTCTACACTGATACTGTTTTTAAAATCATTCTGCTTCTAAAGACACCATGCAGAGGTGATCTGCTTTATTCCTCTTAGAATGTATATATATTACCAGTAAATTCAGCTCCCACATGGTTTACATGATTAAATGATAAATCTGAAGCACATGCAAATTACCCTGAGTCTGGACAGCATTAGACCTATTGTAAAAGATATCAAGCTGTGGGTATGCAATTAAGTAGTTTAATAAAGTTTGAAACCAGAATGGGTAGCACAAGACTATCTCTCAATTTATATAATGTATTATTATTTATATGTGACTTATAAGTGTGAATTAAGTCTGGAGTTTTAAATATATGTCAAGCCTCTTACCACTATGTGAATCTGTAGACTGAAATTCCAAGAGGTTTGATCTAGAAGGACAGCATAGATTGTGGACAGATCTCAGCTGTGTCTGTTCAAATTTCCTAGGAGTCACTGAATTCCAAGGGTGGTATGCAGATTCCTGAATCTTAGAGTCATAGATTTAAATTTAAATTCATTCATAGCCAGAAATATTGCTTTCAAATATAGGAAGATTTCTTCTATTATGGAGGTAAATTTTATAGAGTAAAGTACACAGGTCTCTGGCATACTGCTTGATGAATTTCAATAAATATATTTATGACTAAGACTTCCTCTTCTTGTTCTGCCTCTTGTCTATCTCTATTCCTATCCTACTTCTCCTGCTTTGCTATTTACCAACTTGTTACAAAAGAATAACTTAAAATGATTCAGTATCTAAGGATGGGGCATTGGAAAGAATCTGCTAACAATGGGATACTTGACCATAACTAGTGTAAAACCCAAGAAAATGTGCTCTACCTACCTTTTACTAATGCAAACCCAAACATTCTATGTACTGCATGCACCTTTCTCTTAGCTGGAGCTGATGAAATGTTAAAAATATCTTCTTATGGTATTTTATTTTCTATTCTCCATGCAGATGTACTTCAAAGTCACTCTTAAATACCTCTTGTTATTAAAATTTAGACTTGAGAAGCATCCAATTTTATAAAAAAAAGTATACTTGTGAATAATTTCAGAAGATAACTACTTATTCATTTGTTTATTATTTTTACACTGCCATCAAGATCTCCACATAAATCCTATGTAGGGCTTGAAGTAATTGCATTAATATTTTCTTTTATTAGTCAGAACATCTTCTAGCTCCTACTAAGATTTAAATCAGCTAGACATCATTGTTTTATTAAGGTCATCTGACATATCCTGAGCATAAATAACATTTTAATAATAGTGTATTAGGTCACTCACTGGGTCTCAGTAGATAGAAAGGGCTGGTTGATAATCTAACTTGTATTAGCTCAGTTTTGAACAACCAAGGATTCTTGTACTAACATTATTAAAATAGTAAATTTCATATCTCAACAACTAGAACAACACAATTAAATTCAAGGTAACCAAATACATTCAATGCTACAAAACATAAGCAGAATTAATAATAAAATAGTGGCTGCAAATTATGTGCAAGACAAGCAACATTTTAAAACAGCAGTGAATTTTAGACATTATTCGGTTAATTTGTCTAATCCCTCTGCCAAATGTGCTGTGAATGCTACAGACTTGTCATTAATATAATTTATGTTATTTCTGGAAATGGAATCATTTCAGGCCCTAATGATTTGACAAAGGATATAGCCAACAGCATTTTTTCCAGGAAAACTGAGGGCATATAGAGTTATTTATTCTGTAATCTTGTTCCTATTTTACTGATGCTTAGCTCAAGGACAAGAAATAACATCTTATATATGCATAGAAAATGTTTAGGCATAGGATTTGGGCAATTTGAAGATTTTATTCATTAATAATGTCACAGCTGTTACTACAATAACGTAAAAGTCCCTTTCTGTGAAAACATACTAAGAGTTTTCAGGTTTTAGTAATCACATTTGTCAAATGAGTGAAACTCCTCCCCTGTGTCTGAGAGGTGTATGGAAAGATAACAGCTGAAATCATGAAGTGTAAAATGGCTTTAATCTAGAAAACCCTTTTTATTTCTATGTAGAACATCTGATGGATGCAAGAGCTATGGCTGCCATCCTGCCAGAACAAACATACAGTGCGTGAGTCCAAAGAACATTCGCAGCACTTTGAAAACTTTTATTTCTTAAATGACATAATAATTAGATTTACTCACCCACACAATGGGATATTTCAGTATGCGTATGCATTGTGTAATGGAATCAGAATATTTAACTTAGTCATATCAAATATTGTTCATTTCTTTGGGAGGCAAGCATTCAAAATCTTCTCTTTCAGGGATTTTGGTATACAACAGTATGAACTCTAATCATCCTCCTGAACATATTCTCTCCTTCTCGCTGTCTTAGTTCCTACTAACCCGCTTCTCCTTTACCCTCCCCAGCCACTAGTCACCACAATTCTACTCTTTACTTCTGTGAGATCAGCTTTTTCGGATGTGACAGGTGAGTGGGGTGATGTGCTATTCGTCTTTCTGGGCCTACCTTCTCTCAGTTCACTTTATGAACTCCACATCCACCTACTTTGCCACAAAACAAATGTTGTGTCTGAAATGTGTTTGAGTGGATTTCAAGTGGGACCGCTTAGGCCATTAGTCTGGGCAAATCTATCTGTCCCTGGAGAAAACCCAAAGCTTCTTGCTCCAGAAAGTACACTTATGAATTGAAGAAGTACTCAGATTTGTTTTCAAGAACGTGACGATAAAAATAGAGTGGTAACCCCAGGACACACTGCCTGAACTTTCTGTCTGTGATCTGGACTGACTGTTGGAGTTCAACATTGTTGGTTTCTCAATTTGGTCAGAGTTAGTCACATTAGTAGATGTCAAGACAAGTGGAGCCACATACTGATTCTTTAAATGTATTTAGTGCTTTAAAATTTACTAAATGCTTCCAAACGTGCATTACCAAATGCATGTTTATTCCATTCCCAATAGATCAGCATAAGCAGTAGAAGATTCAGTAGGAGGATAATATGATGTTGCATGATGTTATGTTCTTGGCCCATAATGACCTGAATTCTCCCAACCATCCAAATATTATCTCCTGCTCATTATAAACATGTTTTCTGGTACTACCAAACTGCTTGTGGCTTCTTCAATAGTCTCTGTTTTCTGATATTTTTTTTCTAGCACGTCAGCTAGTATTTAGTTTTTGTCTGGCTTATCATTATATTCTAATTCTTAGCACAGACTTTCCACATACTAGATGTCAACAAATAATTTGTTGAAGAAATCAATGAAGAAATGCTTAAATACCCTTCCTCTCCTGGTTTTTCCAAACTCATCTAAAATATTGTCTCCTGGAAACTCTTTACCTTTCTTCATAAGTAATCATATAGTTTGCATATTATCTACCTTACCATCCCAAGGACAAAGTACCTGATGCCGAAAACTTAAAGTTTATTTGGGCTCACGGTTTCAGTGGGTACCATCCATGGCCAGCTGGCTCCAAGATAAATATGGCACAGCAGAATGGTATGGTGAAGGAAAGCTGTTCATACCATGGTGGTAAGGAAGCAAACAGAGAAGGAGCTGAGTACAATATACCCTTCCAGGTCATTCCCCTAGTAACCCACCTTCTTCCAGACCCCACCTTTTCACAGCACACTGACCTACTGAACTCACCAATGGATGAAGGCACTAATGAGTACGGCACTTCCACGAGCCAATCGCCTTTCAAACACATTGGACTTCTCAGGGACATTTTAAATCTAAACCATAATATTCCTTCTCATGTCCATATCATTAAATAAAATACATATAGTTCGTCCCTAAAGTTGCAAAGATCTTAATAGTTGCAGCATTGCTAGAAAGTCCAAGTTCAAACTCTCCTCTGAGACTCAAGTCAAACTCTTAGCCACGAGCCCTGGTAAAAATAAAGAAAAGTCAAATACTACCAACATATAATAGTACAGAGTAAACATTTCCATTCTAAAGGGGAAAACTAGTGGAGGGAAAGGAAATTGATCGAAGGAAAATTGTAACCCAGTGGTGAAAACATTAAAAATCTGTAGTCCCAAGTCCAGGGCAACCAACACAAGTTGTGGGGAGATGTAAACTCCAAAAAGCAGCCCAGCCCCTATGCACTTTCTGGTTGCAGCCCACAAGGCCTCTGCCTTGGTCTGACTCTGCTCACTGCCTGCAGCTTTCCTCAGCAGAAATTCCATGTTTCTGGCATGTCCAGCTTCATAGGGTCTTCCCTAACCTTTAGATTTCTTCCACAGGCTTATGTACTGCCCTCTTGTGGCTACACTGCCTTAGCCTCCCAGGCCCTCTTCTGAAATCTGGGGCATGGGGGTTTGCTCCATGATCCTATGAATCTTGTTTTTTGTATTCCTGAACAATCAATACTACGTGGATGGTGCTAAGATCTGCCACTAGCTCAATAAGTAGGCAGACCCTTGTGAACCACAGCTATGGAGGTCTCTCTGCGTTTCCACGTGCAAGCTTGTAGATTTATTTTCCAAGGTGGCACTGAATGAGCTGGACTACCTGAAGCTTTCTTTTAAAAATCTTTATAATTTTGCACCTCTGAGACTGTGGTGGGTGAAGTCATGCAGATTTTTCAGAAGGCATCTTTCTGATTTTTCTGATGCAAAGTACCTGTTTTCTTTTTAATAATAATATTTTCAGCCATGATGTTCTTCATGTCCCCAACTTCACAGGCACTTCCTTTCTCGCTAAGCTGTGAATTGTTCAAATCATTCCTTTCCTAATTGTTGATCTGACTAAAATCCACAAGCAGTAGGCATATTACAGCCTGAACATTTGGCTGCCTTGAACTTTCCTATACCAGAGTAACTAGCCCACCACTCTTAATATCAGTTTCTTACAAAGTCCAGGACATGGGCAACATATGGTCAACTTTTGTGCTGGAGAGTACTGTTTGGCTGCTATTCCAACTACCAATGGAGTGTGTTCCCACCTGCAGCTTCCTGAAAATAGCATTTACTCTCCACATTCTTAGCATTCTGTTCCGAGCTCCCACCAGTAATGCACATCAAACACTGCTCACAATATTCTAGGGCAGTGGTGACATATCTACAGCCTCAGTGATGCAGAGGGATGTTTGCTGTCATTGAACGCTCTAAAAGGTTCATCACTGTCTTAGGATTTCTATAGCACACATTTCCAAACTCCTGCAAACTAAAGACTCCTGCACCATATGGTGACACACAGTCACTTTGTCATTGTTGGGACAGAGTGCCTGACACCTGAAACTTAAATGAAAACAGGTTTGTTTGCACTCACAGCTCAGTGAGTTTAGTCCATAAGTAGCTGGCAGCATTGCAGAGTGGCATGGTGCTGGAAACTGCTCACATCATGGTAGCCAGGAGAAGAGAGAGAAGGAGGACCTGGAATGCAGACCCTTCCGGGCCACAACAGTGATTCACCACAACCAGAACTCACTTTCTAATAGCAAATTTACCTGCGGAATTCATGAGTGGGTGAAGCCACTGATGATTCTAGCGGCCCATGATCCAGTCACCTTCCAGACACTTGAGACTTTGGGGGGTACCTTTTACATCTGAACTGTTGTACTCTGCTATCTATACAACTCTAGTATAGCACCCCAAACCCAGATTTATGTCTCTCTCTTTAGGCTATGTATCTCGTTCATATTTTTATGTCTAGACCTAAATACATCAAGTAGGACACTTCTGAAAACAGGCTGTAAAACACATGTGGGTCCCAGTGGATAATCTCTGGATTTTAGTACTTTACTGGGAAAAATCAGGAAATGTTAGTTTCTTGGGTCCCAGTCTCTACCAGGGGCTCCAGAATGAGTTTCAGGTGCCACCGACTGAACATTGCTCCTCTCCTCTCCTTCTTTTCGTGCCACTTGCCAACTCTCTGATCTCATGTGCAGCATGGTCAAATGCTTTGTAATGCACTTCTTCTGTGCCTGGACAAGGCCCCACAATTTTTTGTAGTATCAGTCATGTTGCTTTTGTTTTAACAAAACTTTCTACCATCGTTGACTACACAGACTTGAAAATACTCCTAATCTCATCAGTCCTTAGGTCTCCACAGTGGTGATACTGCTTGAAGCACAGCTCCTTCTTTGACTTGCTCCCTGCTTACTTAGACCTATTCTCTATAGAAATTCAGGGACTCTTCCTCTGTCCTGGGCTCCATGTGATTCTTCATTAAAATGTTCATGCCCCATTCTGGTCCTCCAGACTTGGTGAGGGGAACTGCCTCTTGCTCCCTTGAGAACAAATTTATTCGCCGTGAAGTTTGCTGCTTAACCACAGCAGCCCCTGTGCTGTTTTTTTTCTCGGTAATCTCAGCCCTGTGGATAACCCATCAATGAATCCAATCACAGCCTCCCCTGCAAGACTCTTATCCTCTTCTAAAGGAAGTTTCTGTCAATCTTTTGTCTGGTTGTCACTGACCTGCGTGTATGTGACTGATTTCCGCACAGAGTTAGCTTAAGTCCGCATTCAAAGACCCTGAGTAAAACAGTAAGGAAATTTATATCCATGAATACTCAGCCAGCTACGGTTTCATGATTATTCATTATAGCATTGATACGGTTTGAAAAAGTACATGAAGGTGATGGGGTAATAGCTGTCATACAATTTCTCTCCCAGAAGTAAAGAATTTCATAGGTATCCAAGTGAGTGATTGTCAACATTTTCTTTATAAGCATAATGACACGTGTGGCACAGCTTTGAAACTGGGTTTTGTGCTCACCAAGTGTGCTGTAGCATAAAAGATGAGTTAAGCCACTTATACCTGTCTTCGCTCATGGCTTTCATCTTCTGATTCTTTTCATCTTATTCTTATCTCTTCCTCCCACTCTGTACGTTTGGAATATGAAAGTATGTCTTTCTAAAGAAGTTATTAACACAACTGTAAATTAGCTATATTGTGAGTACATGATAGTCAGAAAGCAAATGTGAGTATCTTACCTAATGCAAAACGTTGCCAAAAGCATGCGTATCAAATGTATAAAGGTAAATTACAAGTCCTTCAGCATGAATACAGAGCTCACATGCAGGCCCATGTGTGAAGGTTGAACAGTGCTATCTATTCCCATATTTCGGGAGGCACGTTAGGCATCCCCATGCATGTGAGCAGCTGCAAAGAACAGGCCAAGTGCTCGAGATGAAGCTGACCTCGCTGGATCTCCCCTTCCCCAACACCTTGCTACCCATATCGCTAGGTCCGATAAGCCACCCGGAGTGACTTGGGTATTATTTACTCTGTAAGCCTGATAATGTTTTAGGCATAATTCATACAGACAAACAACATTGGCAGCCAAATATAGTGCAGAGGGCACCAGTCAGAAAATCTGGATATCCTTTCCCTGTTAGGTTGGGATTAGGGGCAAAGAAAACCAAAACAAGGCAAAACAAAGCCCAAAAGAAAATATAGAACTTACTTACGAGGCTTTTCTACCGGTGTTTACCAAAGGACTAATTCATCACCTACTATATCACCCTAAATTAGCTTACCTGAAAAGGGGTTGTGCTTTCCTCTTCTTCCTACCCCTTTGAAACATGACCACTAGAATAAATGTGCATAAATTATACAGGGTGTGACAGGAAAGGGTAGTGCCAATAAACTTCAATTTGAATATATAATGTCTATGGAAGCCCCTCTCTTCTCAAGGAAAACATATAAGAGAAATTAACAATTCTGCCTCATAAAATACTTCTATTGCAATCACAGTGATCAAGTATCTACATAATCTAGAAAATTATCCCCAATTCCTACATTGTGAGAACAACATACTAGTGATTAGAAGTTGTGGAGGCCCCCACAATCTTTACAATCAGTGTACTTGGTTATCAGAGTGAGAATATATGTGGTACATAATAAAATGTTACCGGACATCTACTAGAATTGCTAACACCCAAAAGCTTAACAATACCAGTGGCTGGGCGCAGAAAGCCCCAAAGGATAGACTGGCACCTTGGAACCTTCATGCCTGCAGGGACTCCAATAACTGGTGAGATATCGGCGCTCGCGACCAGATCACCGAGTGGGGGAGGAGATCCATCCCTATACCTGCAGGGAACCCTGGGAGGGTGGGGGAGCAGTCTTACACACCTCACCCAGGTCACTAGGTAGGGAGTATC
>PVLD010014996.1:0-50267 GCA_004027595.1 Dinomys branickii
GTCTGTATATGGGTCCATACATCTACAATTCGAAGATATCAATGGATAAAGCAACAACTACTGTTGAGACCATATCACCTTGTCTATAGATTAGTTGTGATTGTACTATTTTCTATGATAATGGGTGTCTGTTTGTCAATATGTTTTTGTACTTTTATGTTTCTAAAATTAAAAAAATAAATAAATAAATAAATAAAAAGTAAAAAAATAAATAAATAAAAATAAAGCAAGTTATGCTCTCTGTTGCAAAATACACAGTTTTTCCCTTACCTAAAATATCAGCTTCTGGAGTGCAAAAGCCACAGCTGAGTCCCAGACCATGGAACATAGAGAAGCCTTATTGGAAGTGGAAAAGAGTGATCGTTACAATCAGCTTGCATAGGAAGGGAAAGCCAGAATGGATCCACACAGCAAGAAGGTGCAAGATAATGGATTTCTATTGTATTACATGTAGCAGTAGCCCTAATTTTCAGGTTGTATCTCTGGTCCTCAACTTTGCATGCAGAGAAAACGGGACCAAGAGAAGAAGATATATATATCCTGGGCAGTGTGAATTGTTAATGGTTTGCTACTTGGTCGGTCTCAAAAGAGCAAGGTTAGAAAAATGGGAACAGGGAGATCTTGGCAAGAGTCATGTGGATAGAACTATGGGAGGCCAGGATGTGGATCTTTGCATTACATATCAATGCTCACCCTGAGCAGCCACCACAAGAAAGACACTAAACCACCAAGTAGGCAGCAGCTCTTGCATAGATGATGTCAACCGGAATCATCAATACCTGCCCTGTGAATGTTCACTTGGCCAGCAAAAGCCTTCGGTGTCATCCACAATAACAGGAAAAGTTAATGTTGTACCAAGTTAATTAGATCCAACACTTTGCAGCCTGGAAAGAGTGGTGATTCATCTTGGCAGGGATTAACAGGTATTTCTAGTAGGGCTTTGCCTTTTCTGCAGAGAATGTCTTAGCAAAGCCCACTATCTAAGGCAAACTGTGATTTATTGTCACTGAGTTCCAAATGCATTCCTTGCACCAAGTTACTCATTATATGACACAGGCATATATAGGATTCACTGCACCTATTGTACCCTGCCACCCTGAAGGTGCCAGCTTGAGGAGTCATCCTTGAAAGGAAACAGAGTCTCACTAGAAAGTCCCACTACCAGGCTGATACTTGGTCATCTGGGGCTCCCCATACCAGTGGTCCATCAGGAAAACAAAAGGAGGACTATCAGGGAAGTAAGATTTAAAACTCATAATTGAAACATGAAAAATTATGTTTGGGATATAAAGAATCCACTGGGATATCTCTTGGCACCCACATATGCTCATTATAAATTGCAATCTAGTAACCACAATCTGAAAGGATATGTTCAGGTCCCGAGGCACTGAAGGTCTGGGCTGCCCCTCCAGGCAGGCCACCAAGGCTGCCAGAGGATAATCTCAAAGGGGTGGCTGAGGACAGAGATACTGGGTGCCCATCATGGCCTCATGACCAACTGTAGCAATGAAAATCACAGTTTTTTCCAATTTACCCGCTTTTAAGTTTTTCCCCCCGGAAATAGTAACCCACAGTCCCTTAACAAATCTATGAAAAAATAGGTCCCATCTCTCCTACCATCTCCCCTGGAGGCACCGCTTTAACAAACCACCTCCCGTCCTCATCACAGAGGCTTTTTCTGCAGACCTGACTTATGAAGCATCTTTATTTTTGTTTCTTTTTCTTACTTTAATGGAGTGCAGCCTGTTTTTGAAGAGACATAGTGGATTGGGAAACCAAACAGGGCTGAGACTCCCCTCTGGGAAGGAAGACTCCAGGAAATATCCCAATGGCTGGGGTACTCCCACATGAATAGCGTGCATTCCCACACAAGTACAGTAGACACCAGGGCATTTCATAAAATTCTCCAAAGTGGTTGCAAGTCTCATAATCTGACAAAGCTTCCTTAGCCAAGGGTACATTTGCCCTCCTTTTACTGTCACCTGAGACAGCAGATGAACATAAACTATGAAGCCTGCATACCATAGCTGTGAGGGGATGTGAGGTTCCAGGTATGATGATGTCGGGACAGAGTCACCACAGGTGAAAAAGATGAAATGTCTCAGTGAGAAAGCCATGCCAGCATCAAAGAGAAAGGGCATAGGAACACAGCACCAAAGAGAGAAGGGATCCAAAGAGACAAAGACATTATTCAGAGAACAGAAGAAAATCACTGTAATTGCTTTAAATGAATGGAAAATTTAATAGAAACATGAATTCAGTACAATTAAAATTCAAAGATGAGATGATAGAACTAAAGAATGCGATGCAAAAAGAGATTAGAAACCTTGGGAAACAAAATTAGAACTCAAATAGCATTATTATAGAGAAACAGAATAGACACCATTGATAATCTAATTACTGACAGAAAATGATATAATATATAATTGACATAATAAAAATGTATGCAAGTAAAAAAGAAATTAAAACCATTAGAGAGACACTATAAAGACAGTTTATCTTAAGAATAATCAGTATGCCTGAGAAGAAAACCCAACAAATAGAACAAAGTATATATTCAATGATATAATACAAGAAATTTCCCCTGTATTGAAAAAATGAATGAATCTGCCAAAAACAAAGCAAAACAAACAAAAAAGAGCACAGTGTGTTTCAGGAAAATTTGATTCTGAAATCTCAACACAGAGATACATCCCATTCAATTAAGTCATTAAACTTCAAAATTGAGAGAAATTTTCACACATCCAAGCAGAAATCACAAAATCACACACGATGGGAAATTCAATCCCGATTCTGACTTTTCTACAGTAACACCAGAGCCAGACAAAAGGTAGTAATATCTCAGTGGCTGGAGGAAAAAAAGTGAGCAAAGACTATTACACGAAGCCAATATTATTCATATGTAGAGGCAAGACAAACACATCCTGAAACATTAAATACTTCAGGATACAAAACACAGGAGGAGGGGCTATCTCCAGACAATTAATAGATGAATAAGAAGAAGAAAATGAATAATAGTAAACATAAACTCAGGAATTAAATAAAAGAGCCCAGGATGAGCAGATAATTCATTTAAATGTAGACCAATACTCAGTAACGAAGGAAATCATGATTGCAGAACTGTATATGAAATTAATTGACCTGGTCAGGGGAAAGAGATATTTTTATAACTAGCAAAGCTCAAGAGATGGGACAGTAAATTGATAGAGGAGTAAGCACAGCCATGACTCATTTTCCAAAGAGTAGAGTCAGTGGGTTCTAAATGTGAAATTCTAAATAAGTTTGACATTTGAATTTTTTTAAATAATAATTATAAAACTCCTGATGTTGTCACAATCCCTTTTTATTTTTAAGAGATTTTCTAGGAAATTATATTTTACATTTGAAAAAAAATTTTGAAGTTATAACTTCCTGTTTTACTTCTGTTATACTTTCTTCTATTAATTTCTAGTAAATTATATCTAATATACTTTACATTTTGAAATAACATCTAGCAATGATTACTTTTAATAAAGGCAACTATATCAATGTATCTATGCTAACTTTTATCTGCCTGAGATAATGGAATTTAGTGATTTTTTTAAACCTTTCTTCACTGTTTATTTCTGCCTTGTTTGAAGTTTTTATAATAAGCAATTGTTTTTAAAAAAACAACAGAATGATTTTTTGAAAGCAGTTAAACCAAAATGTTAAGTGATTAAGAGAATACTGATTTTTGCAGCTTGCTTTTTTACAACCTCATGCAACTTAATTTTCAAAAACATATTTAAGAAAAACAAGGATAATTTTTGAAATAGAGATAAAAATTCCCAAATTGGCAGAGGAGAATAAAAGTTTTAGTAATCAAATGTAAAAGAGAAAAAGGGATGGAGAAAAAGTAAAACCACAGCAAAGAAAACATAAAATGACACAATAAAAACTCCAGGTTCCTCATACCAATACTCATAATAAATGTAAACAGATTTAAGTTACAGATTGGAAAACAGACTCTAACAGATGGGATTTTTCTTAAGTTAGTGATTTGTTGCTCACTGCAAGAAGCATGCTAATACAAATGACCCAGAGAGGCTGAAAATAGAGAAATGGAAAGGATATTTCTGGCGTGATGCCAGCAATATAGGAGAGCAACGGCACCGTGGAACAGGCAAGCAATTCCCCAGCAGATAAAATCAAACTTAAAGCAAAAAGCATTTACAGAGATAAAGAATCCTATGTAATTATAAAATAAAAGGACCCACCAAGTAGATACAACAGTCACAAATGTTATATTCCTCACAGCAAAATAGCCTATATATATATAAAGCAACACTGACAGAATTACAAAGAGAAACTGATATAATCAGAATGGGCCATTCTAAAGCAGTGTGTCAGAAATTGCTCTGGCAGAGAAAAATTACTTATAATATAGAAATTTGTAGGACACTGTAGCAAGCTTGGTCTGATAGATACATAGAGAATTGTGCAGCCAACAAATACAAAATATCTATACTTTTCAATAAAATATAAATGACCAACCTTGCACTAGAGCACGGCAGAAGTCTCAACAAGTTTCAAAAAATCAAATATCAACAAATATAATTCTCAGGTCCCAATGTGGTTAAATTAAAAACTGACAAAAGACAAAAATAGGTAACATTTTTAAAATAATAGTCTGAAATTACTTATGTACAAAAAGCATAAATCACACAAAATTTTAAATATCTAAAGATGAATGAAAACATTTATGTTTATATGTATATACATAGGTATCTATGTGTAGACATTGTTTCAGTTGCATTTTTTGAATGGTACACTTCTCTCCACTAATTTTTAATTCTACTTCTATTATCTACCAAGTTTCTGTATTTCCCTGGGTCTGTTTCAATTCTTGGTCCTTGTTCTACTAATCTATTTGTCTCTTCCTGCATAATATCACATTGTTTCAATAAAAACAAGAGTTCCACACAACAGAAGTTGTGGAATAAGTTCAGTATGGTTTCCATGGATTATTTGTGTACAAAATAGGATAAACAACAACAAAAAAACTCATACAGCTGAAGATTAAACTTCAGTAAAAAGAATAGCATCTCAGTTAAGGATTAGGTGGTGAGGCCTTTATTGAGATAATACTCCCAGTACTATCAGCAATGGAGCAGTTTGCAGAAATACAATTTAAAATGAGTGAGAATACAACAACCATTATTGATTTCCTGTCATCTTGTTTGGAAATCCTGTATCATTTTTATAGTTCTTGTGTTGTTTTGTTTTTGTCTTTGTGTTTTTGCTTTGTTTTTGTTCTTTTCTCTTTAAAAATAAAAAAGTACAAAAGAAAAAGAATGAGTGAGAAAGGTGAATTGTTCAATAAATGGTGTGTCTACACACACATGTGCATCTCCACAGAAATGATATGCATATACTGATATACACCCGAGTACATATGAGCATATATCTGTTTTATATATATGAATATATCTGTGAGACAAATACATCTTATACTTCACTGTTAACAAAAAGGCATCCTAGAAATTATAATACTAAAACTATAGAAAAATAGAAAGATTTAGAGAATTTCTTCGAACTTTATTGAAGTATAACTGACAAGTAAACTGTACATATTTCAGTGTATGTGATGCCCTTGTGCTTTGAAGTAATTACCATATTCAAGTTAGTTAACACATTTATCACCTCACACAGTTACCTTCCTTTTTGTTGTAGTGAAAACATTTAAGATCTACTCCCAGTAAATTTCATGTATATAATCTGGAATTATTAATTATAGTTACCATATCATGAGATGCCTAAAGTTTATTCATCTTGCAATGAAAAGTTTGTACCCTTTACCAGTATTTCCCCAATTCTCACATTCCTAGTTCCTGGCAATGACCATTTCATTCTTTGTTTCTATGTTTGAGTTCTTTAGATTTTCTGTGTAAGCAAAATTATATAGTATTTGTCTTTTTCTGTCTGATTTATTTCACTTAAGTTTTACCAATGTCAAAAACAGCAAGATTTCCTTTTTATGGCTGAATAATAACGGTGTGTTACCTTTTCTTTATTATTGTGTTACATATTCTTTCTTCATTCATCCACTGAAGGACACACTGGTTGCTGCCACAGCTGCCTGTTATGAACAGTGCCGCAGTGAATATCGGAGCACAGTTGTCTCTCCAGTGTACTGATTTCATTTTATTCTGGGTTGGTCAGCTTTCTGTCACTGTGACAAAATACCTAAGAATAACCATTTAAAGGCGATTCCAGTCTATGGTCAACTGACTCTGTTGGTTTCTGTGATGAAGCAGAAACATCATGGAAGATGGGAATGGTAGATGAAAGAGAGAGAGAGGAGGAGGAGGAGGAGGAGGAGGAAGCAAAGGAGAGAGGAGGAGAGGAGGAGAGGACGGAGGAGGAGAGGACGGAGGAGGGAGGAGGGAAGAGTGAGAAAACGAGAATGGGAATACCGGAAAGGAAGGGGTCAGGGACAAGATAGAGTCCCAAGGACACGCCCCTTGTTCCACCTCCTTCAGATAGACCCTACCTCCTATGTACCCCAAACCCCCCAATGATGACATCAAATTATGAATCCGTCAATGGATCAATCCACTGGTAAAGTCCTCTTGATCCAGTTACCTAACAGCCTCACCTCTAACATTGCCACATTGGGGATCAAACCTCCAACACATGAGCCTCTTGAGGTACATTTGAGATCCCAATCATAACAAGGTACAATCCAAAAATAATGTGACTGGATCATTTGACAATTCTATTTTAAGCTTTTGAGAAAACTCCATGCTGGGCTCCACAATGGCTGTACCCACTTACATTCCCACCAAGGGATGTGGGCTCATTTTTCCCCACATTCTCACCAAACTTGTTTCCTGTTACCACTTTTATAGTAGCCATCTTAACATGTATAAGGTGATATCTCATTTGAGGGCCTTTTGTTTGTGCCTACATTTACATGTGGTACTGGGGATTGAACCCAGGACCTCCTAAATAGGCAACAGCTCTTCCTCTGTACCACATGCATGCTCTCAGCCCTTTCTAATGTTTTCATTTTGAGACAGAGCTGGACAGGCCTACACTGGCCTCAAGCTTGCCATCTTCCTGCCTAAGCTTTCAGAGTAGCTAGGATTACCTACATGAGCCACCATGCATGGCTCATGGTGGCTTTGATTTGCATCTTTGATGGTTAGAAACGGTGACCAGTTTTTCTTAGACCTCTTGCCAATCTACATATCTTCTTTGAAAAAATTCTTTTTATTAATCAGGAGATTTGAGGTAAAGTTGCTACTGCACTATAGGAGTTCCTTGTACATTATACTTTGGATATCAACCTCATATCAGATATGTGGTTTGAAAACATTTTTCTCCCATTCTGTAGGTTGTCTTTATATATTGTGGAGTGATTTCTTTGCTGTGCACAAGCTTTTTGTTTAATGTTCCACTTGTCTATTTTTCACCTCCATTGACTGAGTCACATCAGAATTCCTTAAACACATTGTCAAGCACATGTACACTATCAAAAAGAACAGGATGCAAGGGCGATATGGCTGTGACATCTGCCACCCCAAGGATTGCCAGGGTTGATTCAGCTGGTCTGGCTGGCGAGGTGGGTGTCCTCTTCCTCCTCAACACGGCATAAGTATCCCTCCCAAAGCTTTGCACTCCGTCGAAGAGGATGACCACTCCCGATAGAGAGGGACCTTTTTATTTCGGATCAAAAGTATAGGCGTAGCTCTACTACCCTCCTAGAACCTCCAAACAAGCTCTCAACAGGAATAAGATTATAAATGTGATTGCATTAAAATGTTAAAACTTCTGTGGTCCAAAGATATCATTAACAAAGCTAAAATGCAAGTCATAATTTAAAATTCTACATCTCAACATGTGTAGCCAACTCTTATGAGTATTGAGAATATCTAAAGAACTATAAGGCAGTTAGAAACAAACTGTTTAATGGTCAAATTCACAAAAGTTGAAACCCTAATGGACCATACACATATTAAATGCTGCTTAATTTAACTAACATTCAGGAAAAGTGCAAATCAAAATGAGATGCAATATACATTGCTGCGCACAACCAGACTATCTAAAATTCTAAAATCCAGTGATATTAAGTGTACTTATAATTGAAGAGAAATGAAAATACTCACAAGCTGTTGGAGGGAATTAAAATGACTATAACTATTTCATAAAATTGACTCAAATTGAAAGTGCCCACACTCTATGGCTCAGCAATCCCATTTCTGGGTGTATATAGGAAAAAAATACATACCATACCAGGTCAAGGAAAGGTAATCAGAAATGTTTCTTACTGAAATATAAAATCCATTAATAGAAGAATGGGCAAATAATTGCTTCATATGCATACAACAGGATATGATCCCACCAGGAAAATGAAGATAAATATCAGCAATGTAAGGTTGCATTGACAACTAACACAGTGGCAGATACGTAGGTATTGCATGACACCATTTCCAAAAATGCAGGATCACAGCGTGTGTGTGTGTGTGTCTGTGTGTGTGTGTCTGTGTGTGTGTGTGTGTATAGTACATGAAGTACAAGCATAAACCTGATAAAGAAGTATTCATTCAATTTCAGGTTGTGGCTGCTGGGGGCACAGTCAGAAGAGCTTGACCTCTGTAGGCACTTTCCTCAAGAAAAAGGACAGGAGATGGAGAGGCTTACAGAACGGTGGATGGATGATAAGAACCTGGGTCACTGCTATAGTTTCCCTATTATGTTGCTCCTTTTTTTTGAATTATTTTATAACTAAAAAAAAAATAAAATAAAAGAAGAAAAGTATGAGAGGGAACAAAGGAAGGAAAGAGGGAGAAAAGTTGAAATAGAAATTCACCAAAACGTTAAGAGCAGCTGTCTCGGGGTGAGCATTATGGGGAATTTTACCCTTTGATTTACATGTTTTCCTATTTTTCTAAACTATCCCCTGTATGCGTGTATGACTTTTATAAGCTGAACAAAAATAATAAATGCTCTTTGTAAAAGCACCTTGCTAAGCTGTTATGATTTAACAGCCTGGATGGTGGGAAAGACGCTGATATTTTGGACATCCAGCCTGGCTCCCAGAGCACCTTGGCCAAGACAGGTGTCTGGGGGAATTGATAAGGGAAGGATGAATTTAAATTTTGGTATCACTGCCACCAGCTCAGGCCTCATGAGTTAGGGCTCCAGGAGTCCCCATTCCCCTGCCAGCCTCCCAGGGGACAGGACTGCAACAAGAGATAAAAGCCAACAGTGCTCTCCCTGAAAATTGTGAGAAATTGTTCTTTGAAAATCAAGGCCACTGTCCCCATAGCCAGGGTATCACAGGGAAGGACTTACGGTGCCTGTGAAGACAGGGACAGATACCCCTTATAATCCCAACTCCTGGGCATGGTCCTGAGGGCCTCATATGACCATTTGCTCAATAACTTAAGTTTACCACCACCGCCACCACCCCCGAATCCTTCACCATGTCTTTTATGGCTTTTAGGTTTATTTCTTAAAACGACTGTGGGAAATTTACGTGTTATTTCTATTTCACCGTAGAGAAACTGGGGCTCAGAGAAATTAACTTGGGCAGAGCAACCAGCTAATAACCAGGGTAAGTGGGCACCCCAAATGCCACTTCATGCTCTAATAATGGGGTGTTAGGCACCAGAAGCAGAGGAATGATACTTAATGAGGATGGAATATTCCCCCAAATCCCAACTCCATAAAGACAGCAGCCCCAAATGAAGGGAGGGGCCAGGGCCTAGTTGGAAACCAGACTTTCAGCACCCTGTCCCTTGAGTGGGGTTGTCCCTCTAATCCCACTCAAGCAACAGGGGTCCCTGTAAGTAAAAGAAGTTGCTAGATTCATTGTGCCAGCCCCTCCTTCCACCTCACACTTCCCGCGCTTAATTATCAGGCACTTAATGTTAATATACGGGAAGTTTAAGCATGTTAGAAAGAGCTAAATGAATGGGAATGAAAAACCCCTGTGCTTTCTCCCATCAGTCTTTCTGATTGCTCTCGACTCTTCCTCCCTCCCGCCCCACAGGACCTGTTGTAGTCACACTTCTGACTAGTCATTCTTTCCCACCATCAGAAACAGCACACAGTATTTAGAGCAGCAGGGACCTTCTTAAGATCTAGGCAGGAGGCAACCAGCAGGCCAGCCACTCCAAACACTGGGAAATGCTTCCAGTAGATCCTGCAGGTTTCAAATCCCTGAGCCCCCAGGAGGAAGAGGAGGAGCCCTGAGACCTCCTGGCCAGGTCTTTCTCCCCAGGACCCCTGAACCTGCAAACCCTAAGCTCCCACACTGGGCAATTTCTTCCCCTACCCAACGGGACAAATTCCTGAGAGACTGGAACTCCCTATTTCTGTATGGAAGTGCTCAAATTTGTTAATAGTTTCAATTCAGTTTAAAAGGGTCTAAATACTTGCTGGGAAAAGCTGAACACATCTGCAGGTTGTGTAGGGCCTCTAGGCTACCATTTGACACACGGCCGGGATAGGTAACACAATGAATCTGGCTAGGTAGGTCCAAGTGCTATAATAAAACAATCAGTACAACAGTAGCAATAGAAGACAATTCCCATTTACCATGCCCTTACTGCCTGCCTGGCAGCCTGCACTAAAGCCACTGGCATGAGCGCATGCTAAACTACCCCAGGAGGTGGGGTTGCATTGCCTTTGGTCCCTTAGCCTGTCCTGGGCATCTGCAGCTGCTATGAATAACAAGTCCCTGAAAACAGACAGCAGCCTGCTCCGAGAGCTTGTCCAGCTTTCAGCTATTGGTCTTTCTTCCAGGCATAGATGACGAAGCTGCTGATGTGGGAGCTGGGCTCAGTGGGGCCACTACTTGGGAGCAGGGGACCCTGGGGCAGTGGGAAACAGGTATTAGTGGATAAATGCCTCACCTTGAGACATCTAGAGGGACATGCTGCCTACCACTTCAGAGGATTCCCACAAGAATGAGCCCCTGTCTCGTAAGCAGCTCCCAGCTCAACAACGCACCCTGTACACCTCCTTTCTTCTCCTCTATCTTAGCTTCCTCCAACTGTTTTGCTCCTGCCTCCTGCCTCCTCCCAAATAAATTGCCTGCACCCCAATTCTGCTTCCCGAGCAACCTAAATTAAAACACTCTGTAGATAAGGACACTGCAGCTTGGAGAGGTTAGATAACTTGCCCAGAGCCACGCAGATGATAAAGAACAGGATGGAATTGGTAAGGACTGGCTGATTCTCACATTCTGCTCTGACCACTGCCCTGTCCCCTTAAAGAAAACCAGTCAATCCCTCTAAGTCCCTCACCAATTTTCACCCTCTGCCTCAAACCAGGCAGTGAGCACAAGGAAAACATGCCAGGAATGTTGCCCACCTGCCAAGAAGCAAGAGTGTCTACACTCTACTCAGGCAGAGCTGGTCCAATACGTGCCTCAGAAGCTCCCAGGAAGAGTACCAAGGAGGCCCTGCCTCCTGTGGGCTCAGAGCCCTGCTGCAAGGAGCTTAGGCTTTTCAGGAAGAATCAACAGAGCTGGAGGTGCTTTGCGTGCCCCCTAGGGACCAACCAAACTACTCAACCTGAACCATCCAAACCAGCACAGGTGTGGAGGGCCTCTCCTCCACCAGTGGGGAGCCTGAGAGGAGCCCTTCAAAGTCCTCAGGGGACATGAGATAAACAGAAGACATGTAAATAAAACAACAGAGTTCCATGGGTTTTACCTTTCCTAAGACCCTCTAACCCTGGTGTTGAGAGTTGGGGGAGTCACCTCCTGATCTGTGCAGAGATGAGTCAGGAAGAAGTGGGGAGAATCTCAGGTCTGCAGAAAGCAGGTGTGTGAAGCTCACCTCTGCAACAGCAGGTAGAGCTGCCTCTGACCCTCCTTGTCACCCTTCCTGGTATAGCAGACCTGGGCTAGGACTACAACAGCTACAACATCAGCTTTGCCACCCCTGGTGGTTCCCAGGCCCACAGAGTCCTCTCCTGGGTCTCATTTTCCCACACAACACTAACCACCATACTGAGTAAGGTCTCCCCTGGTGTCAGGCTTTGCTGCATGACAGTAGCCCAGTGACTCAGGTACGAATTGATAATCCCTAATGGAGAGTTGAGGAAACTCAGATGCAAAGAGTTTAAGTAACTTGCCCAGAACCAGACAGCCATGTGGGTCTCTATGATTCCAAAGGCTTGTGCTGCAATTCCTCTACACTTCCTTTCTTTACAGAAGATCATTTAGAGGAAGCCTTCAGCCTCACATTCCCAGGATCCCTCATCTGCGGAAATTTGGGAGAAAATCTCCAAATGATTTCTGTATTTTGAGAGCAGCTCAATGGACCATCCCTAAGCAAAAGGAGGAGAGCTCAGGCTGAAAAGTGTGACCACACACTGGGGCAGAAGAGGCCAGCACAGGACCCAGCCTAGAAGGATGGAGGGGCCAATTTATCTGGAAAGTGGGACACATCAGAGCCAGGACCCCTATGCACAAGCCCCAGGTTTGCCCGCAGCCATTTACCAAGGCACCCCCTGAAACACATCTGGGAAGACCCACTAACTGGATCCAGCTGAAGATTTAAGGGCTGTGAAGATTTAGGGGCTACAAGAGAGCAGAACAGCTGTGAAATCTGCCCAGGTATACAAGGACCCTAACCCTGGTGGAGGCTCTGCTTGCACGCAGACATCTTTGGGCTGCCCCTTCTCACATGGCCAGCTTTGCAGCCTCAGTAAGTCCGAGGAGACCAGGCAGTGTCCAGCCTCTCAGCCACTGGCCTTTCTTCCAGGTATAGAGGATGAAGCTGCTGATGTGGGAGATGAGCTAAATAGGGGCCACTACTCAGAAGCAGGGGATGACAGCCCTGCATCCCTTACACTGCCACAGCAAAGTGGCCACATTGTCAGGAGTGTCAGCCCACACACTGACAAATGATCAGTCTTTCCGCAAAAGGATGAAAACCTGGAAAATATTAAACAGGGGCTGGAGATGTAGCTCAGTGTGAAGGCCCTGAGTTTAATCCTCAGTACAACAACAACAACAAAAACCTCCTAGAGAAATGAGTGTGGATACATTTCTGTGCAATCCATGGCATCTGCCAGGAGAGGGATGCCAAGAGGCACTCCAGCCAACCTGGGCATGTCTGCCTGCCCACCACCAGGGTTGATCACACCATGCCAACTTCACAATTCTCTACCTCCAGTGTGCTGAGACATCTCAGGAAGAGCATTGGTGCCTCCAAATGAATGAGAAAGCTCCTGATTTATCTCCTGGCCTACGGAGGATCTTTGACGTGCCACAGGGACTTTCAAGAGGAAAGCAGGGAAACGATTAAATGTCAGGGTGTTTCACTGGCTGATGCTGCTACAGCCCGATTTACTGTTCCAGGAAGGGCTAGAACAAGGACCATGATAAACCGAGGGCCCAAGGTGACCAGGAAAGGGTGTGGAAAGAGCTTGGCATCAGCAGAGATTTGTGAAAATGGCTTGAAACAGAAAACAGTCCCTAGTTAAAAATATATGAAAATAATTCCCAGCAGCTCATTCTTTTCCCACTGTGCTCTGCAGAAACAATCCCACCACGAAGTCTGGGCAAAAAGGAAAATCTAGTGGGCTCTCAACATCCCTGGGGCCACTAGTGCCATGTGCTGGGTCTGCCTATGACCTGGAGAACTGACGCTAAGGGTCTCCTAACAGTGGAGTGTTCGTGTGAAGCTCCAGCAGTAAGGAAGACTTCCCACATGCTCTGTATCTCCCTCCAAGCTCTGAAAGAGGGCCTACTTCAGGTGAAAAAACCAAGGCTGAGAGGTGTTAAGGGACTCTCTTGAGATTACAGGGCTAGATTTATCTGACCCCAAACTCTTTAAAATGCAGTGCCTGCCTGTCCCTAGCAGTGACAGGAGTGGTCCAAGATGGGGACCCATTGCTTTGGGACTACTGGAGTTTCCATAGATCGGGATGGATGTGTGGATAAGCAATGAGGGATGCAGACAGCCAGCCCTGGGAGGCCTAAGGTGCTTTCCCTGATATTAAACAGAGTCCCTGGATGTCCCCCCAAAGCTTTCCAAAGTCCACTCTCAGCCATGATCACAGTTAATCCTGAAGGACGGAGCACCTGTCTTTCCAGGCCCATTTTGCAGATGATGAAATTGGGGATTAGAAAATGAAATAAGTGGCCAGCCATAGCGAGGCTTTGGGCTGAGAAGGTGTAGGCAGATTCCCATGAGGTCTAGTACGGGAGCAAGTACAGCAGGGTCCTCCTCTGACCATGACAGGCCACAGATAGTGGAGGTGAGGAATTTGGTGTGAGTAACAGAGGTCTCAGGGTCCCAGCCTCCTCCCCGGCCTTCTTGTGCCCTGTTGTTGTGTGGCTGTTGTAACAGATGCCTTTCGGACCTTAAGTGGCTGCCAGCTGACTCAGGCATACCTGGTCTGGCCAGCTCTGGGGGTATGAGGATTCCCCAGGCCCTTCATAGACCTGCACACACTGAGCTTCCACTCTTCCCCTCCCTGGTGCCTGGGATCCCAGACAGGGCAGTGTGACTGGGAGAAGCAGGGCAGGCCCAACCCATAGGTGTAGGCACTGGGACCCAAGTTTCTATCTCCCTGGGATCACTGAGCTGACTGCATCTCCTTCTTATACCCACATACTCCTCACTGATGGATGCTGGACCAGACACCGCACAGGGACTCTCAGTTGCTCCCACCTTCTGGGTATACTTCCCAGGTTTCGGCTCCCTCAGACTGGCCAGAGTAGGACCCTTCAGCCCCAAGTCAAAATTGGGTTCTACAGAATACACTCTACAGGAAGCTCGCCCACGGGATTAAAAAGTGCTCCCAGAAAGGACCCCATGACCACCCAGACATGTCTGAAAATGCGTGAGTGTGCACCAGCCCCCAGCTCACCTTGGGGAGAAGTTCTGTACCATTCTGCTTCTCAGGGTGTCTCTTATTTGGCAGGACGGAAGAAGCAGCCCACAGCAAGGCTGGCACGAGGCAGAAGAGGGGCCATCCAGACTGGGGTGGGGTAGGGAACATTTTTCCCTGTTCTAGCCCTGAATCTCTGCCAAGTCGAGGCTCCCATTACCAGTTCACAGACAGGCACTACAGTGAAGGGCAGCTGGAGCCAGGGCTCAGATCCATGGCATCCAACTCATGAGCTCTTTCCCCAGGCAAGACCACAGGTAAGAAATGATGGACAGGCCTGTGCGCTGGTCACTTGCATACAATGGTCTGTAGGATCTAGAGCCCCGATTCAGTCCTGGATCAATCTTGGGTATTAGCAAAAACAAAATGTACCAAAAATATAGAAAGTCAGATGACAACCTAATAAATTTGATTTCCTACCAGAAATACTCCTCCAGATCCATGATTGGTTTGCAAAAATAAATATTTTTTACTCCAAAAATACTTCCATAATTTCCAAAATTGCATAAAATTATATGGGCCACATTATTTTATCGCAAAACAATAAAGCTAAAAGTGAACAATAAATGCTTAATTTTTGAACCTAATTATTCAGCTCTTTTAATTTAAAAAATGCACAAGCCTCCTACAAAACTCTCGGATTAAGTAGAATTTGCACACTATAAAAGAAGGAAGAATGAGTTATTCCTATCATCACATCAACGCTTATGGGATCATCCATCCAAAAGTAAACTCAGAGGAAAATTAATAATCTTAGTTAGTCTCATTACCGAACAAGAATAAAATTTAATGAACTAAACGTTCAACTCAGTACACTAGGAAACAGTAGATAAAACATAATAAGAAAATGGGGTAAAGGGGCAGACCTCAATAAACAGCTTTCCATCTTCATCAGAGAAACTTCCCACCTCATTTACATGTAGACAGTTTGCATAAAAAAGCAATATCAGTTGCTTGAGAACCTTTTGTGGAATGTTTTACTTATACATCCCATTGAATAAAACTGTTTTCTGTGTATAACATTAAATAAGTGTAGCACAACTTCAATGTGCAAGAAAAACAGAACAGTGAGTAAACATCCTGGGCTTGACCCAGCAGGTCAGAAAAAATCCTAATGTTGCATTTTTTCTCTTGTGCACCATTTTAAACACACATCTATGGCTTGTTAGACTCTACAGAGATTATTTGAAAAGGTGAATGGGTGATGGTGATGTTAAGATGAATTCATAGTAGCAATTTGTAGTGGCTAATTGTAGGTGTCAACTTCATGTGGTTAAGGGACAGCTAGAGAACAGGAAAAGCATTATTTTGGGGTGTGTCTCAGGAGCTCCTGAAGGAGACAAGATGTGAATCTGAGAGGACTCAGTAAGGAAGGCAGGCCCTCAGTGTGGACAGGCACAGTCACTCAGCCAAGAGCCTGGATGCAACAAAAGCAAAAGCAGGTGACCCGGTTCTGTGCTCTCCCGGAGCTGAGATAGACTTATCTAGATAGACTAGATAGATAGACTAAGACCTCCTGCCCTTGGACATCAGAAGCTTAAGCTCTCCAGCCTTCGGACTCCATGACTCACATGAGAGCCCTGAGGCTCTCAAGCCTTCACCTCCAACATTACCAGCTTTCCCTAGTTCTGGGCCTTCGGTTTTGGACTAAGCTGTTTTCCCCAAATCTCAGAGTCTCCTGCGGGCCAGTGGCCTGCTATGGGACTCAGCCTCCATAACCACATCAGCCCATTCCTCTCTTGTATAGCTACATATTTATCCAATTGCTTTTGTCTCTCCGGGGAACCCTAATGTATAATTAATAATGATTAAATATTAAAGATATTTTTACAAAGATGCTTATGAGCAGAAAAGACCACAAAGATGGCAAAAACTTTTAGTTAGGTCATACAGAAAGTATAAGATGAGTGACTTGAAGGACCACAACATGCTATATGCATGAGTTTGGCAAAGGACCAACCCCAGTGCTATCTCCAGCTGAGGCTCCAGAACTCTCTACTCCTATCCTCCGGGTGCAGAGCAAGGTGACACTCAGGCCTGCAGGTTGCCCCACTGAAGACCAGGCAGCTCCACTTGTGGCCTCGATGTCTGTGATAGTGGCCCCTCTGCCAGCAGCCTGTGAACTCTCAGGTGACATGGGACGGAGCCTGGGGCTGATGGGACTCTTCAGAAAGCCCATTATTGTGTTAGGCCTGACATGAATGTGTGTCAAAGAATCATCTCTATAAAACTTTAGCACAACTGGAAAGATCCCAGTTTGATCAAGAAACAAGACCAAAAAAATAAGAGATGATGAAGAAGTAGAGGAGGAGGAGAAACAAGAAAGAGACTGAAAGAAAGGAGGGAAAGGAGGAGGGGAGAAGGAGGGAGGGGGAGAGGGAAGAAGGGAGGGAGGGAGGGAGGGAGGAAGGGAGGGAGGGAGGGAGGGAGGGAGGAAGAAGGGAAAGGAAGGGCAAAAAAGAAAAGGAAGGAGGGGAAGGGAGGAAAGGGAACGGAAGGGAAGGGGAAGGGAAAAAATAAAAAAGAAAAGGTAGCTGTATAAGTAGACCACAACTTTTGAAAGCCATGATGATAAATCACAAAGGGAAGGGAAGGGAAGGGAAGGGAAGGGAAGGGAAGGGAAGGGAAGGGAAGGGAAGGGATCAAAGGAGGGAAGGAGGAGAAAAACTTACTGTGGAAAAATGCCTGCCATTTTTTCATTTTGACACATCTTCTAATTAAATCTTAGAAACATTTGCTGTCCACCTCAAGAGCTTTCAAGTCATTCTCAGCTCCCTTTGACCCAAAACAACAACCTCCTGTCTGATACAGACATTTCTCTCCTTGATGACAATTAACTTAATAACTATTTTATTTTTAAACAGCTTTATTAAGATATAACCTGCACACCACAAAATTCACTCAAAACTTGTAAGAAGTGATTAGGAGCTGAGCTAAGTTATCAAGAGAAAAAGAAATTCCGTAGAGTTGTTTGAGGATCTGCAACTAAACTTGTCCATGGGTCAGACACTCTGATCCCATTTCCTAAGAAACGGTCAAGGACATATGGATTCCAAGAGGCAGAGTTGACTATGTGTGCCAGATTCCAGACATCCCTGCAGCCTAAAGAGCCCCAATTTCATTGCACAAATTATTTCTCTGAAAGCTGCTGAAAAAGATTGTGGGCTATAATTAGGATAATGTCCTACAGGATTACATTCACAAATGTAATTACATAGTCGTTTACAGCTAAATGGCACCATGAAAGGACATAGTCTCTTGACCATGAGGGTTAGAGGAGGTGCCAGGTGCCTCCTGTGGAACTGGGGAATCTGTGCCACCTTCCCGATGCCAGATTGGCTCAGAAATAGTTAAAGATGAACCAGAAGGTCTTTAATTCCTCAGTGGGCTTGTCTTGGGCCTCAATCAACCACAAACTTAATGGATAATGCAGAAGCAGCTCAAAGTCACACGTTCAGCAATTCAGCCTAGTGACTGGAATCACCTTTGGTCTCTAGCTTTGCCTCTTGTGGATCAGGTTCTGATCTCAGCTCTGCGTCTTACTGGGTGACTCTGGTCAAGTTACTGCCAATGACGAATGACTTAAGCTAGAGTCCTCAACCAGTTCCCATCAGACAAACCAGGAAGGAGATGGTGCCATAAGAATCCATTGGCTGCTTGTCGCTTGTGGAAGGGAAATCCTGTCAGTGGCACATACATGGTTGCAAGCAGAGACAGCCACATTGGAGAAGCACAGTCTACTCTCTTACTCTCTGGAAGTCTGAGTAGCACTCAACATTTTGGAGATTTTCACACATCATCTAGCTGAAGACATTGAATTGCTCCTACTGTGCACCCAAGATCTGCACAGCAGTGCACACTCTGGACTTCTGGAGAGGTCCCGTCCCCTTGGCAAAGAATCATTCTGCTCCCACAGCCACAATCTGCTATGTGTGCTCTGCTTCCCACTCCTCTCTAAGATGGTCCATATGTTTGCATCCACACCTGAGAAAATATCTTTTGTTAGCCCAAGTGTCCTAAATTTTGGTCCAGAAAAAATAAAAAAGAAAAGGTAGCTGTATAAATAGACCACAACTTTTGAAAGCCATGACGATAAATCACATTAATATGGACCCCATTAATCTGAAGTAGGTGCTAATCCCGTAGGCCTAGAAGGAAGCTTAGCTTTGAAGAAAGAGTTTGCTTTCTAAGCAAAGAAGGATGCAAACAAGCCACGTAAGTGTAACCTACTTAGAAGCAGATGTTGTTCTTAAAGAAAAAGGCACACAATAAGCTGTGCCTTCTTTTGAGTCCTAATCCCCCAGCTCACCCTCCACTTTAGACAGAATCCAACCTACTTAGAGCACAATATGGAATTCAGATCCCTCTTGCATTCCAGCAACCCCAGCATTTCCTCTAACACTGGCGTCAGAAGTAGAAATGTCCCTAGATTCATTTCTCTTGCTGCCTTCTCGGGGAAAGTGAGGCCCAGAGAAGGGAATGAACCAGCTCAAAGTCACACGTTCAGCAATTCAGCCTGGTAACTGTAATCACCTTTGGTCTCTAGCTTTGCCTCCTGTGGATCAGGTTCTGATCTCAGCTCTGCATCTTACTGGGTGACTCTGTTCAAGTCACTTGATGTGGTGAATCTGTGTGAAGATGCAGGCCAGAGCCTCCCTACCCACTCAAATCTAGATAAGACCCCCCACAAAACTCCAACCCTGTCCTCTGTGTAAGTCCAGTGCCTTCTCCTAGATTTCTGCCAATTCTAAGGGTCACCTCCACCCCATGGTCCTGCTTCCCTGAACACTGTCTCTGTCCCTCACTGCAGGGCCTCAGATGGGACACCCATCCCTGTCTTCAACAAAGGCACACACCTTCATGAATCTGGTAGGCTTTGCCGAAGGGCATCTTCCCAAATGGGTCTATAGCAGCTCAGTCTTTTGCGAGCCCCTTGTCAGTCAGTCCTTGGCTATGAGGAGCAGAAGAATACAATTATCTCCAAGCAACTCCTCAGTGAAAGGGCCGCAAACAACACTCACCCAGCCAGGACTGGAGCAGCAGCCTACTAAGTAGAAGGCCCGTAAAGCTGGATCCAGCCCACCTTCAGGCAAGAGGAGGAGAACTTCCTCCACAGCACAACACATCTTCCCACTCAGCATCAGGCATCATGGTCCCTACATATCCTCAGCCCCGCCTCTGGGTGCCCCCACACTGACTCCACCTTTGCATCCCTCACCTCTTTCCTTATATTCTCTGCCCCTTGTTCTGTTAGGCTTCCCTCCCTCTCTAGAACAATTTTTAAAATCTCATTTTCTTCTGCAGATGGATTTATCATTCTTTCCTTCCTCTCTTGCCTCAGATGCTGCCACCACCCTCTGTGCACAGTGACCATCTTCCAGGCTTGCAGCTTTGGACCCCAAAATCTCCACATCCAAGAAAAGCCCTCAGTCCTGAGCAAACTGCAACACTCTAAATCGAATTGTTACCCCAGCCACTGTGACCCCTCAGGCTCTCTCCCAAAGGGACAGTACAATGCCGGCTAAGACAGTGCTTCGTCTTTTCTTTTTAATCATAATGGGTGTTAAATTACATCAACTGTTACTCAGCCTCTATTAAGAGAATCCAATTTAATCTACCCAAGGAATAAGTTACATTAGTATATTTTCTAATGTTCAATCATTGTTTGTTGTTGGAATAAGCCACAGTTGAACACACTGGATATTTCTTATGATCTTGAGCCCGATTTGAATATGCTAATATTTCATAAGCAGCGTTTGTTCCTAAATGAGTTTCATTCACAGTTTTCTTCTGCCACTTTTGTCTGATGTTAGTGCCTGGAATAGACTCACCTCGCCAAATGAGTCTGAGAACGTTTCCACTTTTTTCACACCTATTTCTGTCCTGCCTGGCCTGAATACAGGAGTGAAAAATGAAAGAAGAAAGACATTCCAAGCTGTCATGCAGGAAATTTGCCTCCAGGTGCAGGACTTCATCTTTACATCCAGCAGGTACGACACGTTCAGGGAAAAATGTGTTCGAAATGATGGACATCAAGGAACATAATGGTGAAATGAAGAAAATAATTCTTCATGGAACTCACGGAGGGAAAAGAAGCATTTACTGAGGTAGGGAGAATACACGAAACCATTCTGCACTCAAACTCTTCCCCAGCAAGTTTCAATGCAGAGGAGGATGGGGCAGCAATGTCCACAAACCACAGAGGAAATATGAATCTGAAGTGTCACAGCATTCACCTCGGCATTCAAGCATAAAAAGCAACAGGCAGGAACAATTCTCTGGGAGAATAGGAGAGAACTCAGAGACTATAGCAGCCACAAACATGTCTTGAAAGTCTCACTGCCGGTGAAACCCAAGCAAAGCCTATCAAAAGGGAAATTGGAGAAGCCAGGAAATGGGGCTGTGAAAAGGTGGGGGAAGGAGAGGTCTTTATGGTGTAGGGAGAGGAGCCAGACCAGAGAGGGGTAGGAAGGACTGAGAGAAAAGGAGGGAGGGAAGGGGAAAGAGATGGAGGAGTGGAGGAGGAATCCTCAACAGAGAAGCAAAGCCTGTGGAAAGGCACTTGTAAAGGGAAAACCACGTATATTTCAAGTTGTTCTTAAAATCAAGAGACAAGCATTCAGCCAGGAAAGCCAGTGATCTCGGCCCTGAAGGGCTGAGGCAGGAGGATTACAAATTCAAGCCCAGCCTAACGGGGCAATTTAGAAAGATCTTGACTCAAAAGTAAAAGGTTAAAATATAACTCAGCACAAAGGCCCTGGGTTCAATCCCCAGTACCATGATAGAAAGGAAGGGAGGGAGGAAGGAAGGAAGGAGACACGCATTCTCCAGCACAAAGAACACAAGCAACACAGCACACATGTTCCCTAGGAGGAAAAAAGCTATTACCTGATAAAATAAAACACTGAAATGGGGAGGAGGGGACTTTGAAATAGAAAGGTCATGAAAAATGGCAAGCATTGAATACAACAAAATACGGAATTAAAGGAAACCCACAAAAGAGAATCTAAACTTGGACAAGGTAAAAATCTAGCCCAGTAAATAAAACATTGGTAGGGAGCTTCAGCTGAAAGAGCTGCTCAAACCTTCATCTTTCACAGTACAAAGCAAGTCAAAATTGTCTGGAATTAGAAGAATGCTTTAATCAAAATGATTCTCAGAACATACTATTCTTCATAATCTTTTTTTTCCTTAATCTTAGATACTCTCGAGAATGATAGCTTGGCAGGGAGGGTGTTTGTTTGGTTGCCACACCAGGGATTGAACCCAGGGCCTTCACACTGAGTTACATCCCCACTCCTTTTTAAATTTATTTTATATTTTGAGACTGAGTCGCACAAAGTTGCTAAATTGCCTAGGCTGGGCTGGAACTTGCCCAGCTTCACACAGAGCAGGGATTACAGGTGTGTGTGCCACCATGCCCAGCTAAAAACAATGGGGGTTTTTGAAGTGAAAAAAAAATTACTCTAAAATTCAACCATTGTTGCAGTTTCATTCGGGGTTTCTCGTTGCTGTTATGAAATTCAAGCAAAATTCAATGCTTTTATTTTAAAATAGCATGTGTCAAACACTCTTGTTTCATGAAACTGCTTCTATGTGTACACCTGTACATATTCCTAGAGGGACACCTGTGGTGACTGCCGCCTCCTTTTAACAGTCATTTCTGGGTGGTGAGATGCTGAATTGTATATTCCCTTTTCATTTCTCTTTCACTTGAGTTGTTTATGAGGATGCATAATTTTCATAAAACCAATAAAGTTGTTATTCTTACAGAAGGAAAAGAGAAAGAGGAGGAGGAAGGGAGGGAGAAAGGAAGAAAGCAGCGAGGGAGGCAGGAAAGGGTGAGGGGCAGAAAGGGAGACAAAGAGAGACGGGGAGGGAGAGAAAGAAGCAGGGGGGGCGGGGGTCAGAATATGATACCCAAAGCTGTTGCACCTCGGCCTGCTGAGACTTTAAGCTGAAGGTGATTGGAAAGCTTCAGAAGCAAAATCTCTTTGGTGTTCTCCTGTCCTCCATTCTCTCTTTGTCTTCCAAAGCAAGTCACAGAAATGAGAATTCTCCCCCAGGTAGATCACAGAAACCAGAACCTTTCCCTCCCAAAACCTCAAAAGGTCACGCTCTCCCTCCTCCCCTCTCCCTGCCAGGTCCTCATTTCAGAGGAGACCCATCCTATACCAAGAAGGAAGACAGCGACATGGTGCCCAGAAGAACGTGAACAGACAGGACTTGCTGGGACGCTCACACATATGCAGACAAGCCTAGGTGGCTTCAGCAACTTAGCCAAGGGGGCTCGGCAAACGTGTGAGCCTCAATTGGCATTTGAGCCACACCCTATCTTGCTCTTAAGCCTCACTTTCAGCCTTCTCCCTTGGTCCTTCCCTGCAATAGCTTCATCCTGAGCAGAATTTGAGCAACAGCCCACAGCTGGACCCATGCTGCCCTTGGACAGGATGAAGACTAGCCTTCCCTGGGCCAGAGCCAGCTGCTACCCAGGAGGTACCCAGTGGAGGCAGTGTGTCAGGGCAGGCATGTGGGGTGAGGCCGAGCCTCCTGCTGAAAGAGGGACAGGACAAGTTGGATGCACCTGGAGGGGTGACCATGACAGGAGAACCCAGATAGGGACAAATGACAGTTCTGAGGAACCAGGTATGACCTACTGGAGGGGAGCAGCCTGGGGCACAGTCACTGTCTTCCAACACCAGTGCCTCTCTCGGAGCTTAGAAAAGGCCAGGAAAGTGCAGTGGGGAGCCAGGGCAGTGCAAGTGAATGGAGTCAACGCCAAAACAGTGTCAGGCAGGACACAGGCACAAGGAGGAGGGCCTGAAAGATGCTCAGCCAGAGGGCCACGGAGAGACCTCCGCCAGCTGGAGGGAGGGATCCATCACCCCTGCAGAGGACATGATGTGCTTTCTTCTGGTGAAAACGGGCACCTCTCAAAACAAAACTTGGATATTCCTTTGGGTCAGCACATATCACTCTCTCAAGTTCCAGGGAAGAAAATAATACAAGTCTGGCCAGTGAAGGTGTCCCAGTCCTGGCCACTACCAGAAGTTCAGGACAGAAACAGTACTCAGGTTGGCTGATGCCACTCACTCCTACGGCTTCTGTGAGAATCATCACAGAGGGGGACCTCCTTCTGCCTGAGCATCTGCACTGGTCAGATTATAGCACATAGAAAAAGAGGGCATCCACATGCTGCAGCCTGCAAGGAGACTAAACCCCAACAGAGACAGGCAGAAAGACATACACAAGAAGAGAGAGAGTCTGAGCCCTTGGATCAAGCCATGCCTGAATCCTGAGCCTTTCAGTTCCTGAAACATCAGCCCTCTTTGCTTTATCCAAGAATATGATGATTTTCAATCATCAGCAATACCATGCCTCGCAGTAAAGTAGCCTCCAGAGGCCCTTCAAGGTGATACTTAGGAACTCTGGTCCTAAAAATGTTTCCCTGCTAAGTACACACTACTGTTCCTGATTTGAGTCTTCACTGCACAGTTTGCAAGGGTAATTGTCAAGTAAAGTTCCCCTGGGATGACATCTAAGAGAAACCAAATGCTGCATGTGGTCAATTCCCACATGATCAACACACACACACACACACACACACACACACACGCACATGCCCACACACACGCACACCCGCATGCACGCATGCACCAGCCTCATCCTTTGAAGAATCCACTCTGGCTTGGGGACATCACCTCAGACCCACTTTTTCTTCAAAAGCTTGGAAGGGAGCAGTGCATGGGTGGAAAGCAGAAGAAGGCTGCACCACAGGTAAAGGTCCTGATGGATGGTGCTGTGAAAGATTGTCCTGCAGGGGAGCTGTGTGCTGTCAGCCCAAAGGCTGCTATTGGTGAGAAGGGGCAACTGGAAGAGCCTGAGATTCCCAGCAAATGAAGGAAGGGCACAAGAGAGAGGCACAGTGAGCCTGTAGCTCCCGCTGGGCATTCCCGGCAGACTCCCAGCTTCCCTCAGCCCACAGCTGGAGCCACCTCACCTCCACCTGCTCAGTTCAAGATGAGGAGCCAGTGTGACCCATCTCTGAACCCCAACTTGACCCTTGCTTCAGAATTGAATAAAGCATATGAATGAATGAATCATTGAGTGAGTGAGTGAATGCATGAATGAATGACAGAGAGATAGGCAGTTGCCTGTGTCAACTCCTCTAAATGACACCCTAAAGGAAAGAAAGAAGAGATTGTCTTGGCAGGAGTGGCAGATCAGCAGCGGCAGACTGCCTACAGCAATCCCTGCCTGTTAGAACCATCTGACCTTCTAACTTCCTCTAACTCTCTCCTGTCCAAGATAATGGCTTCAAGTCTCCACACCAGGCAGACATTTTGGGGTTTCCCTAAATAGAGGTGACACAGGAAAGCGCAGTGATGCCTTGGGGTTGAGGAACCCATGGGAGGAAGCCTTGCTCCCCTCTCCTGAGTTCATGCAATGATTGGAGCCAGCCTGGCCTCAGCTGTCCCTTTCTGTGAAGGCCTTCCCCACACCATACCTTTCTGCAGCGCGCTCTCCTGTAGAATACTCATGTGCAGCTGCGTGTCACAAACTCTTTCACTGGCGTCAAGACTCCCACGGTTATGACCACACCTGGCTATAACACCGCAGGAGCCTGTGGGCTGGGCTCTTGTGCAGATGAGCTCTCTCCTCCCCCGCCACCAACACTGGGGCTCAGTGGAGGTCAGAACAGAAGGTCTTAAAGGATCCCTTCTGGAGAGCCAACGGATCCCTCTCTTACTCCGCATTTTGGTCCCTCACATGCTCAAGGTTAAATAATACCAGTGACTTTTTGTGCTGGCTGAGTCCTCCCTTAAGTTCAGTTTAAGTAGGGGGTAGATGTACAGCTCAGTGGTAGAGATCATGCTTTGCAGAGTTGAGGCCCTGGACACAATTCTTACACCAAAATCAAGTCAAATCAAATTCAGCTGGGCCATATATCCAAGCACCGGCTACTCTGCCACTCTCTCATTTGTCGTGAGATACAAGGAAAAACAGGATCGTGCTCCCCATGTTACTCATGGAGAACTTGAGACCAAAACACAGAGTTGAAATGACTTGCCCAAGGTCAGGGAGTGCTATCCGCAGTGCTAGCATCAGAGTCCTCTACAGACTCCTGCTCCAGTCAGGGCTCTTCTTACTACGCTGAGATACGGGCACTCGCCAGCCTTTTCTTCTCCTCCTGAAATGACTACAACATAATAAAATTGTCAAAAATACCAGGAGCAAGAGACAAGAAGATCGCAGGCAAAAAGGAGCAGCAATTTGGTGACTCTCCAAAACTCTCCAAGTGCTTGAAAACATTCCATTCTCTAAAACTCTCCCAATGGTGAATATGTTACCAAATATTGTTTTTAAGTCACAGATCAAATTGTTTCTGATGTCTTCGGGAGCTCCGTGTCAATAGCTCACGCGAATATTTTGTGAGAGACAGGCAGAGTGGAACAAATGTAAAATCAATGCCATCTGTCTCCAGGAAACCACTCAAGATTCCAGACATCAGAGAGGCCTGACGCAAGCAGATTTGGAAGCAGCAGCCCCCACAGAGGTAGAGGGAGATGGGAAGTAGAAAGAACCATTTCTGGTCAAAAGAAGTCACTTTTTGTTAAAAAAAAAACAAAACCAGTGAAACTTGGCCCTACTGAGCCTGCTTTAAAATCCTCACCCTAAACACAAATTTATAATGCAATCTTCCACACTTGGCATCAGGGTAGCTTGTGGTCAGGTGGCAGGGAGGACTTCCGCAGTAAAGGACGAAGAGCTCAGGAAGAGGCTGGCCAGCGAAGCTGACTTATGTACATCTGCATAGGACTGTTAGTCTGTGCGTAGCAGAAGTGTGGGTAAGATGGCCTCCAAGGGATTCTCAGAAGACTGGCTCCACAGGTTTTCTGATCAAGAGCCAGTTGGGAAGGGTACCAAGGCCACACAGACTCGCCAGGTAGAGAAGGAGCTGGCCTTAGGAAACAGGCCAAGGCCCCTCCAGAAGTCCAGGCATTGGGCTGCACTGTGACCACTGAGGTCACCTCCGAAGGCTTCCAGGGAAGACCTAGTCGAGCCTAGGCAGGTGCTCATGATTCCCAGGGATGTGGCCATTCTACTCAGGATCTCTGAAGACTTCTGAGCGCTCTGAATGGAGAGTATCCTTGCCTGCCTTTCTGGCACCCTGCCTACTTGTGTACATCTGTCTCTATGGTAACCCCTCCCTAAACCTTGATCAGGACCCAGAATCTGATGAGAAGTTGTTTATAAATGGGGAGCAAAGGACAGACTTGAAATCTGAAGAATTCAGACCAGGGAGTGGTTCTTATCCCTGCCATGGACCATGCTTGTCACACAGAGGCTCTTTGTGCCCTTCAGCTTCCCCGGGCATCAGTGATGCTGGCTGAGGCAGCATGTGGGGATCCCCACCCCACCACCCTGCCCTTTCTCCCCTCCCAGATGTGCTGACTGGCACCATGGGCCATGGCAGCTGACAGGACCATGGCTCTCTACCCTTCCATTCTCTCTTCAGCCTGGTTTTCTCCCTGAGGCCTCCTGATTGGAGTGGGGACCACCTTAGAGTGCTTTAGTGACAAGTGACATTCAGTGAACAGATGAACTGGAATAGATCTGCCAAAGGACAGCCTTCTGCACTGCTGCAGTCAGTCATGAGGGTTACGAGGAACAAGAGACCTCCGTGGCTAGACAAATACATCTTAATGAGGGTATGACAGTCATGACTTTTGGTGACAAGTGACAGAAACACAAACAAAGCCAGATCAGGCAGAGCAGGAGGATTTGTGGGTTCAAAGCCAAGCCCAGGAAGAGCAGGAGTCCTTTGTGGATGAATAAGGCAGCAGGGATGTCCCAGCTCTCCTCCTCACTCTCCCAGAGAGCCAGCTTCATTCCTGAAGTCTTGCTGCTTCATATTTGACTTTTTTTTTCCTTTGCAATATTGGAAATTGGACCCAGGACCTTCCATAGCTCCCCATCCCTCTTCAGGATTTTATTTTCATATAAGGGTCTCACTAAGTCACTGTGCTGCCCAAGCTGGGCTTAAACTTTGCATACTCCTGCCTCAGCCTCCCAGAGTTCTGGGATTACAGCCGTGCATCTTCATACCAGGTTTGCTGTGTCTCACCTCCCTCATTAGCAGCAGCCCCAGCTGCAGCCCCAGGAAATGCCTGGTGCATGAAGTAATAAAGTCCCTCCACCAAGTAGGAAGGACATGACAGGGGCAAAGGAGACAAAGACAGCCCAAGAACAAAGAGAAGGCTGCTCAGAGTAGGACCAAGACTCCCACAGAACATTTAGGAGCCTTTGGCTCCTGGCTCCCTCTAACTCCACCACTGACCTGGCGTGGGGTTTTGCATTTTTCAGCATCTGGACAGGGTCTTTCCTTCTTTGTCCTAACTTGCAGAGAGGCTACTGAGCCATGGGGAAGGGGAAGGGGGACAGAGTGCCCACTGCAGAGAGATCCGCCTTACACCATGACCTGGCCGAGTGTGCCAGGCACCAAGCCGATGGGGGTTGTAGAGAAGCCTGAGGCAATGTGGTCATTAGTGCCTCCATGTCCCTGGGCACCCTGCGAAACAGGCACAGGCATACGCTCTGGCTTTGCCCCACAAGACACTTCCATCCTTTCTGTCACATGGACACCAACCACACCATCAACCCTGGGAGCATACCCTGAGACAGCTCAAGGTGCTGTTAGTGGGGTGGGAAACAAGACAGGGAAGGAAGGGCATAAGTTGTGGTCATGAGCATGTACTGCTGCAAGCATCAGGGCTGCCCAGTGGGGCACTGCACAGAACAGACCTGGGAGATGTCCCACCTAGGGGGAGGAAGTGTAGGGCTGCTCCTGGGAACAAGGACCCCCACATAACCCCAGCTCAGGTCTCTGCAGAGTGCAGGCAGAGACAGAGACAGTAAGAGAACCCAAGAGTCATGCAATGGACAACCACGAGCAATGAGGACGCAGGTGGCAAATGCACGGTATCCACTGCAGGCTCCGAGCAAGGTCTTATAGGGTTAAGACCAGCTCCAGGTGACAACAGAAGTTGGGTCCCTCCTGCTGGGCTCCTGCCAGTGCCCTGAGAGTGTTGGAAGCTGCATCCCACATTGACTGCTCAGAAATCATGCTTGCCCCAGAATAAAATTCTCCACCCAGGTCTCAGCAGCCAGCAGGGAAGGGGCAGCGGCTCAATCTGCCATGTTAAATCATGTCAGGTAGTTCTGTAGTCCGTCTCATAATTAACTTTACTTTCTTCAAAGGAACACATTAAGGCAAAATGTTGGGGATATTTAAAAAGGAAAAGCCATTTTCCTCACTAGTATTATTTTTGATGAGCTAAGTGGTGTTAGTTTTTGCACTGCAGTCGAGAGGGAAAGTGCACACACACATGGAGTAATCAACAATTTTAATTTTCAACAATTGCGATTGTGACTAATGCTGCTAATGCTACTAATAGCTTCCATGGCGTTTTATATTCATTTGCCTAAAAGCCCAGCTCCAGACTTCTAGGTGGAAAACAAGATGACTTGGGCCAATTACACACATCTTGTGGGTCCCACGGCCCCTCATCTGGAAAAGCATTCTGTGCTATACTGATTTATCAGAAGCACAAGGTGTTCTGCCACCCTTACTGGGAAACCGAGTAATTCGGATGAAGAGGTTAAGTTTGATTGGCTGATCATGACCTAAGCAGGGCACTGGGACAGGTGATTGTCTCCCTGCCACTGGCTCTGCAGTGGCGAAAGCATGCCCTGCCCCCACACCAAACATCCAAAGGGTCAGCCGCACTGGAGACACTGCGGGCTCCTTTAAAAATAAGCCCCATTGTTCCTGACTGCCTATTAATAGCTTGAAAAGACATCTGCTCCTAATTTGGTCTTCTCAAATCAAGAAATCTTCCCTTCACTTCCCTTCAGGGCCAGGATGCAATCAATCAAGCGATAAAATTTATCAAACACCAGACATATCCCAGACCAGAGCTCGGAGCCAACTCTGCAGTCTGACCGAGCCACTGAAGGCCCCAGCTTTGAGAAAGCAGGCTCCTTTGTCCACTGTGGATGGCCTTCCACCCTTGGGCAGCATCAAGGCCACTGGAAAAGACTGGAATGCCAGCCTGGCCCACTGCCAGCACCCCAGCTCCCCTCTGTTCTGTCCCCAAGAGCCAGCTGTCCCCCTAGGTGCTGATTCCAAGCAGGGCTCCCTTAGACTCCACTGCTCTGAGTAACTGCCCCATCCCTGTGTGTCTGGGCTGCTCACTACTCCTGACGCATCTCCCACCACAGGCCACTCTGCTGTCTGGGGACATAGGCAGCAGGGTAACTCTTTCCCATGACAGCCTTTCAACTACTTGGCAGCGGCTGCTGGCCCCCGTGGCCCCTTGGCAGCATTGGCACCTGAGGAGCAGAGGCTGTTGTGGACTTAGGGTCCAGACTGGACACTGAGTTTGGTACCATAAAGCCTCATTAGGCTCATTCCTGCAGCAGTTGTGTATGCCTACACACGCGCGCGTGCACACACACACACACACACACACACACACACACCACGCACACCACATCTGCTTCTACAGTTCCAAGACTCACAGTTCACCACTCCCCCAAGCCACTGTATCCATCCACACTCCGGGCCCTTGGCTGCATGGCATGCTGGCCTCTGGTCACTGTATAGCTGTGCCCTGCTTATCACCCAGATCCCAAATCCTCATGGTGCCCTTCCTTGCAAGTACGCCACCAGTCATGCCCCAGAGCACCTCTTTTTCAATTTTCTGTATAGAAGTTAGCATTCTCTGGTTTCTTTTTCTTCTTTATCCATGTTATGAGCACACCCCTGGAATATGAGCCCATGCCTAAGCATAAGGTAAGAGATCAATAAAATATTGTCATCTGAATAAAGAAAACAGCTTTTCAGACAGAAGACACAGCTGCTGGAGCTAAGACGCCCAGAGAAGTCCTGGAGACTGCAGGGTCTGAGCAGAGGTCTAGGCATGAGACAGATGCAGGCTGCCAGCTGCGTGGCCTTGGGCAAGTTACCGGACCATCCGGAGTCTCGGCTTCCGCAACCCACAAAGGGAGCATGATCAGAGCGTACGCATCTGATGTTGCTCTGTCTGCAGAGCGGTTGGTGTAATGGTGGAGCCAGAGCAAACCCACTCTCTGGAGCTATGGCCACTAGTGGGGAGCTGAGTTAGCGCAGGGCTGGCCACGCCTGAAGATGAAGCTGGTCGGTGGAGGGTAAGTTGGCCTCGAAAGGTGCGCTGAGGCTTCTGTCCCTGGGGGCAGCGCAGTGGGAGGAGCTGCCCACCTCCAAGAACTAAAGGCAAAAGAGGCAAAAACAAATGCACCAGTGAGGCTCAGATGCATAACCAGGCCCGACTCGGCTGCTTCCCACTACTCTCCCCCTTGGCAGCCCCAGAGGAGGAGCAGCTCCTGGGAGAGGCCTAGGAGCCCTGGGAGAAGCAACTCCAGGGAAGGCAGCTAGAGGGGCATGGATTGTAGCTATTTTCACCTTTTTCTTGCATCTCCAGGGAGCCTCTTGGAGCCACTAAGGAAGAATGGAGGCCCAGGATGTCAGACTCGGTCCAGCACCTCCACTCTGACAGCACTGATTCCCCTGGGGAGCCTGAGAGAAAGCAGAAGTCCCCAGAGAAACGGACACCACGAGGCCCTGGCTTCACGCAGCCTAATCCCCCCTGCAGCTCCTGGGTCCCGGCCAAGGCGCTTCCCTCAGCCCAGGGGCCCCCAGGACACAGCCGGGATTGTGCAGCATTCGGCAGGCGTTGAGCCACAGCTGAGAGGACAAGGCCCAGCTGTTCCTGCAGACAAGTGCGCAGCTTTCTTCCCACATGAAAAGGGAACCTGTGTCCTGGGGCAAGGGACAGGCAGAGGAGGGAAGGGCCAGGGGAGGCACAGAGTGAATATAAGCGCCCTCCTTGGGCCTCCTGTGCCCAAGGCTGGGCCAGGTGGGGTCAAGAAAGGGACAATGGCTTCAGCCCTGAGCATGCTGCCTAGCCCCACTGGATGCCTGTCACTGACTCAGCTCCGCAGGAGGCACAGGCCTGACCTCTACCACTGTGGCCCTGGGCTTGCTCCACTCCCCCATGTGATCTCAGGTTTCTCCACTGAAAAAGTAGCAGTTGGAGAAAATTCCCTATGATGAACATCATCTGAGGCCCCCTCATGCCCAACCGCCCAGCCTCTCCTCTCAGCTTGGCCAGCCCCACACTCACTCACTTCCCCGATGGGAACCACAGGCCACAGTGGAAAGTTCGTTCTCGACTCACCATTACACCAGGCACTCTGCACACATAGCAACTGGGGGGGTGTGCTCCAACCACATCCTCCAGTCTATCTAAGCATGGCTATTATTTAATGAGTGACTTTAAAGTGGGCTAAAGACCTGGAAAGATCTCACCAGAGCTCCTTACTTTTAACTGACAGAAAACTAAACTCCCCTGACAGTGTGAATCCTGAAAAAGAGGGCAATAGTCATGGTATGGGGTGCGCCATTCACCAGGTACTGTGGCACCAGAGACCTAAACGTCACAGGAGTTGCCTCTGTGTGTCTCTGCTCCTGCTTGTCCCCACATAGTGCAGAACTGGCTCCAGCCACCCTCAGGGCTACTTTCCTGATCACTCTTCACTGTGATGAGCTTAGGCCCAGCCAAGACCCCATGCATTCCTGGGCCTATTATTGGGGTCAAGCATCCTGACTGTCAAGAGCTAGGTCATATGTCCCTGTCCGGCACTGAAGAATGGGGCCAGGTACTGGCCAGTAAGAACGTGGTAGAGGAGGGGTTTATCATCTGTATACAGAGTCCCACAGCATCACCTGAGCACGTGGGCTATCCCTCAATCTACAGAAAAATGAGGCCCCAGGAAAGTGTCGTGCAGCCTGCTTTTCTCAGGGATGGCTATTTGTTGCACTGTGATTGAGATGTTTCTGAGAGGCCCATTCATGTTCCTAGAGAGCCACCTTTAGGACAGGTGGTGTGCATGCCTCCTCCAAGGGTGTTTCCTCTCCAGGATCCCCCCCACAGAGCAGATCTGGCAGGGAGCGCTCAGTGATGGATCCAAGGCCTCTGCAAAGAAAAGCCAAGCAGGCAAAGCCTCGGACTGTTTTAACAGTGAGATGGAAGTCGTTAGCTCTCATTTTAATTTAACAAGCCCAATTTTATAAATAAGAGTGAATTTTCCCAGGCTATTATTTCTAATTATGCATTTACATCAATTCACATTATGCGGTTGATGAAATGTTAATACCAAAGGCAATTTTCTGCTGACGGGTGGCAGGGAGAAGAGCTTTCTTCACATTACAAGTCAATATTTTTGGAAATAATTACCCAGTTGCTCACCAGAGTCTGTACCAACTAACCCAGTGGCTGTGTCTACACAGCCCCCAACTTGAGACACTAAGAGTAGAAACACTCCAACTGGGAAAGAGGATTGAGGAGACCCCAAGCCTGCAGAGTTGGGGACCTAGGCAGCGCTAACCAGCAGCCTCTAGTGGTTGGTGGGGCGGGCTTGGCCTCTGCTCTACTGTGTACCATTCATTCCTGGTGTCCTTTGATCACCTTGTTTTAGTAATTCTGGCTTCCAAATTCAGATGTTTTACCTGTAAAACAGTAACCCTCTCATAGGGAAGCATAATACATTTATGCCTTCATTTGTTACTAATTCAAGAAATATTCTCTGCAGCTCCACTGTGCAGCACACTGTGAGTGCTCAGTAACAGGGAGGGAGGAGGAGGAGGCACAAGGAGAGGAAACACACAGACATTCCAACAGATCAGGTCTGTGGGTGGCTCCTGGCCCCTGGCAACAGTGCATCTTAGAACTGAATGCCTCCAGCAGGGACACAGGCAGAGGAGACCAGAAAGGTATCTGTCTCCAGATAGAGCCCGAGCACTGAGGATTCACCCTCAGTACAAAGAGTGTTCCTCACCACCAGCCACTTGCAGAGCCTCTATTTTATGGGAGACACAATGTCAGGCGCCAAGGCCACGGCAGAACTCAGCATCATCCAGGAGGTAATGGAAGCGAGGACTCAGGATGACTGAGAAGGTGCAGAGCCATGGGCAGTTCTGAGAGGTACCCCAAGGCTAAAGCACAGGCAGCGGCAATGGATGACAGGGTCAAGGGAAGAAAGGTGTCCTGGGTTCCTTTGGTCAACAGACAAGCATGCCAGGCCAATCACAGAGCAAACTGTCTGCTTAGTAGAAGACCAGGTTGTATAGAAAGTCAAGTTCATAAATAAAATCCACGAGCCTGCTGTGAACATGGAACTGCCTTAGAGACATCTAGGCAGAAGCCCATGAAGACAGAGCTGGAGGAGAAGGTCACGTGCTGACCTTCAAGGAACCCAGCACTCAGTGGTTCAGGGACAGGGCAAGCCTACAAAGGGATTGGGGTGATGTGGGCAGAGTACAAAGGAAAATCAAAAGGTCATGCTAACAAAGCCAAGAGAAGCCAAGTGCACTGGCATATACCTGTAATACTAGCACTCTGGGAGGTTGAGGCAGGAGGATTGCAAGTTCAAGCCCGGCCTGCGCAACTTAGAGACTCAACAAGACTCTATCTCAAAATAAAATATTCGAAAATGACTGGGGGTGCAGCTCAGTATAAAGGCCCAGGGTTCAACCCTCAGTACCGAAAGGGAGAAACAGCCAAAGGAAACTAGTGCTTTAGGGAGCAGAGCATGTGCAGCCAAGCACAATGTGCCAGAAAGTCAACATCAGGACTAGAATGTGTCACATAAATCTAAGAACTACCCTGATCTGATCATGACATATTGTATACATACACTGAAATAGTACGCTATACCCCATAAAGATGTACAGTTATGTGTGAATTAAATTTTTTAATTTTAAAAAATTCTTAAGAATTCTAAGGCATCTAACCAGCAGTCATTTCAGGGAAGGAATTTGTTGGAAGTCAGGCTGCAGACCACAAGGCAAAAGGTAATTAATGCAGAGACAGAAAGGTGGTGGCCTCTACCACCCTCTGCAAGATCCTGGAATGAGATGTGTCCCCGTACCCTGCCTCAAACCCAGAAGCCTGAGACAAGGCAAGCAGTGAGAGGGAACAACCTCACCCAGGCTCCCACGCCTCTTTCCTCTGCAAGCTCAGTTTCCTTGTCTGCAAAAAAAAAAAAAAAGAACAATTCTAGCCAGTCGTGAGGGTGCACATCTGTAATCCTGGCACGACAGATGCAGAGGCAGGAAGACCTCAAGTTCAAACTCAGCCTGGGCAACTTAGAGACTCAGCAAAACTATATCAATTTTTTTTAAGATCTATAAAGAAATAGGGATGTGGCTCATTGTAAGGGCTCTGGGTTCAGTCCCCAGCAAAACACATAGACACATACATACACACAGACACACACACACACACACACACACACACACACACACACGCATTTTAAAAGATTCCTTGAGGGTACAATGAATGCTCGGAGCCTGGCCAGCACAAGATGTACATCCCAGCCCTCTAGTACAGTGTGTAGGTGCATTCCTGAGGCTGGAACCACCTGCAATGATACTTCCCCGGATTAGCTGCCACCCAGGGCCATTGTTCTACATGGCAGCAACAGCCCAGCGCGAAGCAGTGCCCACCCTCAGGGGCAGCATGAGGGCTGGGTGGCAATAGAGACTGTGCCTCCCACATAAAAGAAGCCTCATCCACAGTTGCCAGAGGGATGCTGAAGGGTGCACGTTCTCTCAGGGCTCAGGCTGCACTTGCAGCAGACATCTCCAGCCCCTCTGCCTCACCCATTTTCTCTCCGACGTGCCCCTTCCCCTCTTTCCAAGTCTGCCTGATCCTTGCAGGTCCATGTGCTCAGCCTCAAGCCTCCAGGAGGTCTCAGAAGCAACCCCCCAGGCGGTAGAGCCCTGTTCATGGGCAGGCTGGGCCCTCTTCTATGGCTTGGGCAGGGCCTCAGCCCAGATCCTCGACCTCTGGGCTAGCCAGAGCGGAAGAGGAAGGATCAGAATCCCCACAGGGACATCAGTGCTCCAAGCAAGGAGGCAGGGAAGGAGCAGGCCCAGATGTGGTCCCAGGATGGAAAGTATATCATTAAAAAGAGTGGGGGGAGCAGGGGAGAGGAAGTAAAGGGGAGGAGGAGGAAAAGAGACGAGAAGGCAGAGGAGGAAATGAAAGAAGAGGAAGCAGGTAGGCAGGGAGAAGAAGGCCTTTTCTAGAGCTGTCTCTAGTTCTCCTCCCCCAGCCCTCGAAGGGGAGCTTCAGGTGAGAGCCAGCAACAACGCTGAAACTGCCTGGCTGCCTTTGTGTGTGTACACACCACCCTGCACACGCCACATACTCTGTGTGCACATATGCTGCCTGCACACGCAGTCCAGGTATTCACACATCTTTTACATGCATCTGTGCTATCTGTTCACCCAGCTGCCACTCTAACAGCAAGCAAATGCTATCTGTGCACACTGCACAAGAGGTACCGCACCTGAGCACTCTCCCACATTCCACAGGCCCTCTGCACATGACTGCACCGTTTGCACACACGTGGGAACACATACACTCACACATACCCCATCTGCATATGCGCCAGCTGTGCACAAGCCCGCCCGCTGTCCTGAGCGCAGACCCTTAGGGTCCCGTCCCTGGATGTGAGAGAAGGTTGGAGCTTTTGAAGAGCATTCCCCACTCGACTGTCTTCAGGTGAGAGAATGCAGGAGGGAGGGGGCTGACAGTGCTTCGAGCTAAACCCCAAGGGAGCATCCCCCAACTCCTCCCCAGGCCCAGAGAGAGGAGGTAGGTGGGGTGGAGATTTAGCCCTCTGTGAAGCCTCCAGGTTCACTGCAGCGAACTCTGCTCTCTCTTACCATAAGACACGCCTCAGTTCTGTCACTCACCCTTGCCTCCCTATCTCTCCCCCTGGTGCTGTGGTCTCTCCCCGCCCACCCTGGAGCTCAGGGGGCTCTGAAAGCCAGTTGCATGCCTGACTCAAGAGCTCTCTGAGCCCACCAGGACCACCTTTGTCTACCGCTGGCCCCTGAACCACCCCGAGCTGCTCACTCCACGCACTCCCTAAAGTTTTGTTGAGCTACTGAGTCCCCAGATATCATCTCTATCAGGTGGCATGGGACTAGATCAAAACTTGACAAAAATTCTTGCACCTGTTGTCCCTGGTTGCTAGCCCCCTGGTCTTGGAAGCAACAGGACAGTCTGTTCACTCCCTGCAGGGAACTAAGTCATAGACAGGACCGGGCACAAGCCAGCATAGCCTGGCACCAGGACTTCCCCCAAACATAGAATCTCATTCAACAGCTTTTTAGTCTAGAAAGGAAAAAATGGCATTTTGAAACATAACTGGGAAAAAATTAAGTTAGATCTGAAGCATCAAAGGCATTTTGCAAATAAATCCTGGCCCTTTTGTGGCTGGCAATTGCAGATTTAAAGCTCCAGGTGCCCTGGCCCAGCCAGCAGCCCCACAGGTACAGCACTGTGTCCACCTGCCAATGCACCCCTGGGGGGACTGTGGCCTGCCTCCAGAGCCAATGAGGAGTGCATTCACACAGCCCTCCACTCCCCAGGCAGGGTGACCTTTCGTCAACTTTGAAAGGGAACACAAATCTACCGTCACTCTGGATCGGCCTTGATTGGATCAAAATCCCATTGGAAAATGGGGGGGAGGCAATAAAACCTCCAGAATTGATATTAAACCACTGACATTTCACAAACCGAGCAGCGCTGGCAGCTGCCAGTCCATCGGCAGAAAGAACTCTAAGGGGCAAGTCAGGCGTGAAGGTCACAGCAGTGCCTGGGAGCCCCTGCCAGGCCCTAGCATCAGCACCGAGGGGAGCAGAAGCCCACATGACCACCCTGTCCCTTCTGGATCCTGTCTGTATATTTGCCCACATGCAGTCGAGTAGGAGAGATGAACTGACCTCCAGGAGGCCCAGACCTAACAAGGCTCTAAAGCTAAAGACAACATTAAGTCTCAAGTGGATGGTGACTGTCATCTGCCTGCATGCTGTAGCCCCACGGTGGGGAGGGGCCCGCATCAGGATGCGGCAGGAAAGACAAAGGTTTCTGTGAGAGAGCATCCTGAAGCTGAGAACTCATTAGAAGCCATGCAGTTGTCTGGGCTTCTTGTCCCCCACACTCAGAGAGCACCTGCCGCAGACCAGGCAAGGTGACTGGGCAGATAGGAGGATGTATGGGGCCCAGCTCCTGTCCTGGAAAGGCTCAGACTAAGCATCATCGCTCTCTTCCAGGTCAGCCCACCTGGACAGATGCAGCGAGCTAAGCTGCATTGAGGCACTGCCAGCAGCAAGACGGCACATGTTCTGCCCCAGTTTTGGGGGGAGGCCCCCAAAGCCACTCCAGAGGTGGGAAATCTCCACCCCCACACCTCCCCGCTGAGCCCCCATCTGGCCTCAGAGCTTCTCTCAGCACGACACCATTGCCATGGCACCCTGTGCTGCACTGTGAGATGAAAGCAGGTCTGTACCTTTTCAGAGCCAGGGCTTTAATCCATACAGGAGGGCCACTCTGAATATGGACCAAACCCAGGAACAGCCAGATATGTTGGAAGGAAAAGATCACAAAGAAGGTTTTCTGGAGGAAGAAAGAGGCCAACTGGCCAGAGTTACCCATGAGAGCCATATTAACAGGCAGAGCTGCCATGACACACTGACTGCCTGGGACTAGGGTCAGCTGCCCAAGCTTAGCCTTGGTGCTTCCAAATGGGGCCAGAGGTGGGCTCGTGCTAGGAGTGTAGAAGCTACTTAGCCCAAGACTGTCCAGACCAATCAGAGGGCTCCTTCTTATGCCTCATGCTTCAGAGCCATTCGTGGGCTCACAGCTGTGTCCCTGAGGGTGCGCAAGCCTCCTGTGCACTTCAGGGCCTCCACTTGCCCCAGCTCCCTGAGGGGATGCTCTAGTGAGAGACTTTTAGATGGGAGCCCAGCACAATGCAGAAGGATATCAGAACCTTGGGGTCTTGAATCTAGAGCTGTCCTCTAGTGGGACTGGCATTTCCCTGAGCTGCTCCTAAGGTCCAGAAATGCAGGGGACATGGGTCCATAGTCATTGACATGAGTCCACCCCATGGTGATGTACACAGCTACTTTCCAGACACCAGTTTGCTGATCCTGCAGCAACCCTTGGAGCCAGAGGCCCTGGTGCTTTCTGACAGTAGGCACTGGTGCTCAGCATGGAGGAGATTCAGCCAAGAGCCCTCAGGGGCAGCATCTGCCCCCAGGCTTCAACCTCCCCAGTAAAGTTGCCTCTGTAGCATCACACCCCAGGACCTGTGTAAGCTCTTCAGAAGCCTGATCAGTCACTGGGAGGCCAAGGCTGGCAGGAATGATACCAGAGTCTGCCACACGCCCCTGACCCTCAAAAGCACCTCCTCAAGCAACCACCTGCCAAGGAGTAGATGTCAGGGGCGAGGAAACAAAGCAAGGAAGGCAGCATCCTGACCCTCTGGCCAACCCCTCGTCATTATTAGCCAGCCTCGTGTTTTCTAATCACCCTCCTCATCATTAAGGTGAAGAAAGCACATGGGAAAATAACAGAGTTTATCTCAAACAGATCGATCCACTCTGATCCATCTGGCCCCAGCCTCTTAATTCTCCATAATGTCAAAGCAATTTTTGGTTAAGTATACTGTCTGTCCTCTACTAAATTAAACTAATAGATCTAGTGGGAAATAAAACCCATAGTGTATTGAGAATACTAAAAATAAAAAATAAACACTCCACGGATCTGTAAGATGTATTTCAGCAAGTGACTAAATAACACACACACACACACACACACACACACACACACACACACACACAAGGCTGTAATAAAACCCATTAGGGGATGCTCAGCTCCACTGGTCACCTGCCAGTTCCGACTCCTCCGTTCCTCTCAGTGACACCACCCCTCCCCAGCACCCTAGCGCAAGGGCAGCAGGTAGCAGGCAGCTCCCAGAATGCCGCATCCTTCATCCTCACGACACAATGGCAACAAGGTTCATGCTTTACAATGTGAACCGCTGCAGTCAGCACTAGCCCCCCAGCACTTAGTGACCCACTCTCAAGATCGGGTCTGGCACTGGCCCTCCACAACCAGGACACCCTTTCGACAGAGGAGAAACTAAGGCTTTGAAAGGCCAGGCCAGGACCTGAACCCTGGGACCATCTAAATCCAGAGCCCTGGACACTACCATGCCCTGCTCCTCTCTGTTCTGCTTTGCTTTCTACTTAGTTGTACAGTGAATCACAGACAGCCAAAGCCATGATGGCAAGATCTTGCTCTGATGACACTCATTAGAGACCATGGCCTCGTTTTCCCAACCAAATTCAGAGCTCCAAAGGCGGGGTGGGGCACTCAGGATTCCTCAGACTCAGGCACCATGGGGTTCATCCTCAAATCCTCATACCTGAACTGTGCTGGGTGCTATTTACCTGGCTGCTGTTTGTCAAGGCCAGCTCTCAGGTGCAGGAGGAGCATGAGGCAGAGAAAAGTGACAGGGGATAACTCTTCTTGCAGTGGGGTCCAAATAAGGAGGTGTCTGGCAATCACCTTGCTGATGCTGGGGCCTCCCAGCCCCTGACTCTGCATGGAACTGCCAGCTTCCCTGCTCACACCCCATCGCAAGCTGTGGGTCACAGGGTAACATCTCTTCCTTGAAACCATGGCCAAAGGCTTAGCCTGGCCTGTCCCTCAACTCCATCCTGTCATCTTGTCAGCCTGGACTCCTCTCTAGCCCAATCACAGCCCTGGGTCTCCTGCCTCCACAAGCTTGCCAAGCAGCTGCTCATTTCAGCTGCCGACACACCCTAACTCCACCCCAGTCAGTCGCACTTCTGCTCTTCCTTCAGCTCAGCGGCAGGAAGCCTTGCTGGATAGGACCCATCTCTCCCTTCCCTGAAGGTCCCCTGCTGGGAAAAAGATCACTACATGCTTGATTTGCTTCCCCCACTGAGCTCCAAGCCCCACACCCAGGGCCACATCTCCATCAGCTCCAAGCCTCTCTCTTCTTGGCTCAGAAACTCTCTAAATGCCCCCTCCCACCCCACCATGCCTCCTTCCCTCCTGCACTCTGGCCCCCTCCACCTTCACCCTAGGCTGCCCTCTGTGCTTGCTCACCTTCCACCTGCCCCTGTTTCCTTCCCCAGGTACTGGCCTGGTCATCCCCACCACTAGCCTGCAGGCCACCTGTCACTGGAGGAAATAATCAGGCCGCTTCCATTTGCTCTCTGTCTCCTCCCATTCCCTGGCTTAAGGGCAGGTTCTCAGTAAGGAACTTGACTGTGCTGCCTGCTGCAATCTCCCCAGCACTGGGCACCTTCACCGCAGAGCAGAGCAGGTGTCCAGAGGTCCGTCCTGGAGAACAGTGAAGGTGTTGGTGTACAGTGACTAAATAATGCTGAAGGTGAAACAGACTGATCTGGGCTGGCTGCTGTTTCATCGCCCAGGGCAAATCAATCCCGCCCCTCACAGCAAACAACCCCAGGCTCTGGGGACCCAGCCAGAGGCACTGACACAGCAATGCCCCATGACAGGCCAGACCCCAGGGCCTAGCAGCTGTGAGTTCCCACCCAAGCTGGCTGAGCCCAGGCCAACTGGAAGCCCGGCCTGCTCTGCCAAGGGCATGCAGGCCAGGCCCGGCTGCCTCCTGAGGGGCCTGAGGCCTAGGGAGAGCAGAGAGACCCACTCTGTGGCCGCACAATGCCAGGCTGAAGCCTGACAGCCCTCCTCATGGACTGTGGGGCTCCGTGGTGGTGATGAGGCGGGACAGAAGAAGACAAAAGAGACACAAGTCATGGGTCCTTTCACTTGCCCTCCCCCTGCTTAGGAGCACTTTCCTCTCCATCAGTTCCCAGGAGTTTCCGCATGGCACAGAGAAGCCCATGCCCCCGCCCTTGCTGACCTGCTGGTGCCCCTGGAGGGGAGTCTTCCTAGGGCTGGACTGAGGGTGGGTCTCAGTCCCCTGACACTGATGACAAGTGCATGACTCAATTGACCAAAAATAGAAGTCCCCATAGATCTGATATTCTGCTGTAAGATGTCAGGTAGGCAGAGTGTGCTGGGATTATTGATAGAAAAGTTTATGGATGGACTGCATCTTAAAATCAAAATACATTACCCAAAATCAATGTTGCTGTGCATGGCACAGAGGGGACAGGAAAGGTCAGCCAAGACAAGAATACCGAAACCCCATCTCAGAGAGAACCTCAGCATTAAAATAAATAAGTTTTGAAAGCGATCCCAGGAATAACACTCAATTTAAGGCTGTAATTTAAGGGTGCTTCCATAAGAGGCTGGGCAGGTTTTTTAAACAGGACTGCTTGGGGTACCTCTGAAAGCACAGAGAAGCCATCCACAGCACAGTTACTGACAAGCATTGAGCACCCCAGCTTGAAGCCCAGCAGCAGCAGCAGTGCTAACAGTGGGCATGAAAGAGTGCACCAAGCCTGAGCAAACAGACACCAGCTCTGGCAGAAGTGATCCCATGAGCACAGCCACCTGGACAAGCCAGGGAAACTGTGGCCCCCACGGTCTTATAACAAGCAGTGTCACCTCCAGGTCCATGGCCACAGGGAACCCACAGGCAACTTCAGAGCTATGCTTGGAGACAAGGAGGAAAGGAGGGAGAAACCTCCCTACCTCCTGATGCGCAGTCAAGGCCAGAAACTACCCAGTTGTGAAATGCTTCCATGACCCTACTTCAAATCACATTAGCAAGATTCACTCTCAACAGGGCATCATGAAGGAGCCCAAGGGACACTTGCAATTGGCAGGGTGGGATGGCTGTGTCCCTAGAGAGAAGAAGTGTCCCTTGGGAGAAACAACACACAGGCTCCACCACAGATGCCTTTGGTATAGCCACCAACTGAGAGAGCACAGCCCCCTGGGACTTGACTCCGCTGTGGGTGTCGGCAAGGACCCATGGGAACTACAGCCTGATTTCAGCTGACTGATCCCCCAACTGGCCAAAGGGCTAAGTCACCTTCCCTGCTGCCTAGCCCACCAGGAAATCCCCAGCAAAGGACAGGAAAGTGCCCCTTTTTCGCTGCTCCTAACAACACTCCTAGTTCAAACATTTACTGGGCCCTAAGTCTGCATCGGGCCCAGATGAGAGTTAAAGACCCCGGAAGCTCCCATCACTGCCCACAAAGGCTACAAACATGCGCAGAGGAGCAAACAGACCCTTCAACCCAGGGCTGAGCAGGCAAAGCAGAGACTGCATCTGACTCAGGCTGCTCCTGGCTGCCACCAGTCCAGACCAGGGAACCTTGCTGTCTTTGCCAGCTCTAGGTATAGGGAATGGGCTGGAATCTTACTTGGAGTAGGTAAGAGATAGGGTTTTGGTAAAGAACCGGAATCTTGGAGTAAGGCAGACCGGGCTTGACACTCCCTTGGTCACTTATTAGCTGTGTGACCTCAGGGAAGTTTCATAAGCTCTCTGAGCTTCCATCACCTCATCCATATAATAGGGTGAAATCACAGTGTCTACAGGGATGAAATAACCTCATTCAGGCACTCTACAAATATTCACTGAATACCTTCCCTGTGCCAGCCCCTGCTTTTGTGGCCTGGAGATGCATCAGGCCAGACAAAGAGCTTTACAGACCTTGAAATGCAATAAATAGGGGGCTGGGGGTATAGCTCAGTGGCATAAGCACTTGCCTGGCAAGCACAAGGTCCTGAGTTCGATCCCTGGTACCGGAAAAAAAAAAAAAGAAATGCAATAAAAGTCCATTGCACCATATGTTGGGAGGCAATGAGTGGAAAGGAAAAGAGAAAATGAGGAAGCGAATGACAGGGTAGGGTACCAGGCAGGGAACTGCAGCTTGCCCTGTTAAACAAGATGGTCCAGGTGGGCCTCACTGAGAAGGTGACTTTCCAACCAAAAACATGATGTGATGAAGTTAACCAAGCAGGTGCTTGAGGTTGGGGCATCTCAGCCAGCTGGAATGGGTCATGCAAAGGCCCTGGGGTGGGAACAAACCCACTGTGCAGCACTGCAGGAAATAATATGGCAAGACAAGGAAGGGACAGAAAAGGTGAGAGAGATGAAGGCAGAGAGGAAAATAGGGCTTGAGGGAACGGATCATCTGACCTTAGCAGGCCACTGGTGTTTATATTGAGTGAAAGGGGAGCTACGGCAGGGTTTTGAGCAACAGAAGGGTGATCTTCTCTCTGTCTGAAAAGGATTTCTCTGTTGTCATGCTGAGAACTGATGTGTGGAAAATGTGTAGCTGCTGTCTGCTACAGGAGAAGCATGTTGTAATGTGTAGCTATTACTCTTGTGAGTAATAACCCTAACTCATGCCACGGGCAAGTAACACCTTACCCCACAGAGTGGTATAGATGGGGACAAACAGCCAACCTTAAAGGTAACCAAGGTGTGCTCCCCCTAGCTGCAGGAACTCTCCCCTTGCACACTCCCATCACAGGCCCTCAGTCTCCCTGGGATCTCTCTGGTACCCGTGGAGATTGCTGCCTCTGCAGGCAGGCAGCGCCCCGCGCAGTGGGCTAGCTCTTGCCATCAGAACCCTGCTGGGAATCCGTTTCCAAATGCAATCTGCTTTCCTAGAACCTTACTATGGTCCTGAATCTGTGCGACACAGTGCAAGTCTGCCCCCTCCCTTCAGAAACTGAAGACAGCAATGCCCCTGAGGGTCTTATATTCACGAGTCCAAAGTGGCTCCTAAGGGCAGATGGAATTCCCGAGGGGAGGTGGCCAGTGGTCATGAAATCACAGGAGGCACTGGCAACTGCCTCTTTGGAGCCCCAGGGAGAGGAGGAAGGTTCTGCCCTGTCCTGGGGTTCTAACAAGGGACCTTGGGGAGCAGGGGGCACCAGAGACCTCAGGCTAGAGATGGCCTACAGATCCTTGGTCATGGATAAGGACACTGAAATCCAGGAAGGAAGAGCGTGCGGTACCAGGGCCTTCTACCGGTGAGAGCAGGGCTGAGAAGGGCTTGCAGTTTCCTCCTCGGAGGCTGTGCCACTAGCTGCTTGGACCGCTGGAAAGTGGTTTCCCTCTGGTTTTCCTTCCCCCGGCTCCCTGGAAACCCTCTGGCGGCGCCTCAGGGAGGCTGGTAAATGGGCAAGGCAGATTTGGGATCCACTGAGTTGCCCCACCCAACCTCAGGTCAAAGCTGTGGGGGCCCAAGCCTGGGCGAGGGACAAAGATGCTGAGACTGGGATTCCCACAGGAAAGAGAATGCCAAGAGACCCACGCCGCGGTATGGCACTGGCCCTAGGCCTCTGCGCCCTGTCCATCCACACAGCCGCCGCACGTCTCCCTTCGAGGACCAACCCGCACTCCCACCGTAGCTGAGGTGGCAGGCTCCGGGTGACTGCTGAGGGAGGCACTGGGATGCCGGGCTTGCAAGAGCGGGGGATGGGCTCCGGAGCGCGGCTGTAGATGCGACCTCTGCCTCCCGCTGCCTCGGGATCCCCCTTGCACGGGTAGAGAGGGCAAGGACCAGCAAAGAGCTGCGGGACTCAGGGACAAGCTCTCGAGGGGCAGGAACCCCGCCCCCGCCCAGAAACCTCCCGGGCCGAGTCGTGCCCGGCGCTCCCCACCCCACCCCACCCCCGCCGCCTCTGCCGTCACTCACGGCCGCTGCTCGCCGCTCGCTGGTGCGCTCTCCGCGCCACAGGCACCTGCTCGCCCGGCGCTGTGCGCTCACTTCTGGCTCACACACTGCAGACTCGGCGTCGCCGCCGTCACCGGCCGCGTCCCCGGCCCGGCACAGCGCTCCGCCCTTCTTCCCGGCCCCCGGAGCCCACCCGCCCGCCATGGCCCAAGCCTGGGCCAAAGAGCGGTGCGGCTCTTTACCCAAAGCCGGGTAAGGAGCTGAGGCCCGGGGCTACGAAGAGAGCCCGGGACCCACGGGGAGCAGGGTCGAGCGGCCGTCTCGAGGGATGGAGACTGGGAGGAAGCCGGGGAGAGTTTAAGTGGGAGGACCCCCAAGCAAAGCGGGTACGGGGCGGAGCTGCGCTCCAGCCGGAGAGATGGTGGTCCCTCCAAGCGACCCCCGCAGAGGGAGCGGGAGCTGGGGGGGGCGGCGCGGGCCGCGGCGGGAGAGAGGAGAGGAGAGGAGGGCGGGGTGATGCGGCGGTGCAGGCGGCTCGGCACCCATCCACTGACCGCCCCCTCCCTTCGCCTCCCCTCCTCCTCCCCTCCTCCCTCCGGCTCCGGGTCCGCCGCGCCGGACCCGCTCTCCTCTCTCTGCGTTGGGTCGGACGCCAGGTCTGCGCGCCGCGGCTGAGCGCCCACTCGCGTTGCGGAAAGATCCGCGGAGAAACCGGCGGGGGCGGCGGCGGGAGAGCTCGGCGGGAGCGGGAGGAGGTGGCAGTCGGGAGCAGAACCGGAGGAGAACGGGAGACACTAGCTCGCCGCCCAGAGACGCGCACTCCCTCGGCCAGGGATGGGTCCTGGCGCAGCCCGGCCCCTTCCCGGCCCGCCGGGCAGAGACTGAACAGAGCATTCCTGTCGTCCTGTGGACAAGCGGACAGAAGGAGATAGTGACCGATCGCCAGTACCCTCTCGCCGGGACCTCGCCCGCTGCGCACTCCGCGCAGCGCCCCCAGCCGGAGCCGCGCCGGGCCAGCGGGCGAGGGAGCGGGGCTGATTGGCGGCCGCCGGCGGCCAGGGGAGGGGGCGCCGTGCGGGGCCATGGCAGGCTCCGAGGCTTCCTAGCCCTAGCGGGAGCCGGAGCCGAACCCAAGCTGCTGCCACCACCGCCTCTTCGCGCCCCGGTCCCCGCCGCCGCTGCGCCCCTGCGGGAGATGGAACAGCGGAACCGGCTCGGCGCCCTCGGATACCTGCCGCCGTTGCTGCTGCTCGCCCTGCTGCTCTTCGTGGCCGACGGTGAGCGCGGGAACTTCGCTGCGGCGGTGGGCTCGGGGAACCCTCTGCGGGGGCCGCCGGAGACAGCTTGCCTCGGCCGCCACAGAAAAAATAGGAGGAAGAGAAGGAAGGGAAAGGCTTCGAGGTCTCCAGCCATCCCTGTGTGCAGCCTGGGCCCGAAAGGGTAGGGGTAGGAGAGTCCGGCCGGGGTCCGGCCACAGAGAGGAGGATGCGGGGAGCGAGAATTGTTGCTCCCCAGCCCAGCTCTGGTGGTGCGGCCCAGCGCGGGGGAGAAGCGTGCCTGCCCCTGTCGCCCCGCCCGATCCAGAGGGAAGCAGCCAGCAGACGGTGGCCGGTCTCTGCACCTGCCCTGCAGCTGCTCCGCTGAACTTCGCTGGCACCTCGGGCTGTGGACCACGGAGCAGCTGGGGAGAGGGGGAGCCCAAGGCCAGCAAGCCAGCGAGCGGGAGACCGACCGCCTCGCCTTGGGCTGCCCCAAGCCCCCGCCCTGCAGCTGGTCACGCCTCTCTCTCCCCCGCCCCCAGCTACATTCACCGAAGTCCCCAAAGATGTGACAGTACGGGAGGGAGACGACATCGAAATGCCCTGCGCGTTCCGGGCCAGTGGAGCCACCTCGTATTCGCTGGAGATTCAGTGGTGGTATCTCAAGGAGCCTCCCCGGGAGCTGCTGCACGAGCTGACGCTCAGCGTGCCGGGTGCCCGGAGCAAGGTAACCCGCCGCCCACGCGGCGCCGGCTCACACCCGGCTCAGGCCCGGGGGCGGAGAGGGTTACCCTGGGAATATGGCAACAGCGGGGTTCATGGACACAACGCCCCTCCCTGTCGCGCAGCCCACCCTCTGCATCCCCACGGCATCTTCCTAGTCAAGGATTGTCATCCCTGAATCCTGCCAATTCTTTTTGAGTTTCCCTTCTGCAGTCTCCCAGAACTCTATTCACGCCCAGCCTCTAAAAATTTACACCTCGTCCAGCTGGCCAGTTCTTGATTGCTGAGGGTCTAGCATCTGATGGGGTGCTGGTTGAAGAGGAACGATCTCGATCCCAACAGTCTCTGCCTGCCCTCAGTCACTCTGAGTTCTCTCGGGGCACAGGGCCAGCGAGTTAACTTCCTCTGGGCTGCATTCCAGAGGCCGGCAGAGCACCATGTACAGGGGGAAACAGGTCACCTCTAGCTTCCCCCAGGACCCGAGGGACGGCTTCCCTGAGGCTTCCCTGAGGCTGAACAGCGTCTGCCTTCTCGCCCATATTCTCCTACACGCGCTCCAGCTCACATACTCACACCCGCACACGTGCCAGCGTTCTCCCCGGGCTCCCGTTCAAAGTTACTGACTCCCATCGGGCCCTCTCCAGACACACCAGCCCTTCTGTCCAGTTTTTCACGATTCCTAATTTATTAAATAGAAGATTTGGAGAAACTGAGAGGGCAAAGCGGGTGCTCTGCAGGAGAAAGATGCTCTCCCCAGCCAACTCCCCTCTTCCGGTGGCGGGTGCGTGCTAGGGAAGCCGCTCCTTGTCCAAGCCCCTTGCTTGCTCCAAACTCCGCTTCGTTCCTAACAAACTGCTGGAAATCCTGGCGGTTTTTGGCCCTTCAGCCATGCCCCACCCCCGCCCGCAACTCCAGTAAGTGTCCGGGCCCCGCCAGCCCGCTTAGGGTCCCCTGGCCACATGGAGGTCTGAGTTCCCTAAGCTCGAATACCATCAACCTAACGTCTTTCCCTCCCCTTTGCATTTTAGGTAACAAATAAGGATGCAACTAAAATCAGCGTAAGTGTGGAGCCCAGCGTGGGCCGCGTGAGCCCCCTTCCGGCCGCTTCGCGCTGCGCAGCTCCCTTCCCTTTACAGCGCCTCTCCGGCTGCGCGTGTAGAGCCGCACTCGCGGCCTGGCGTCCTCTACTGCTTTGCGTGTTTGGGGGCTAGTAGCCGGGGCAGGTTCACTTTTGTGTAAATCAAGGATCCAAGGCTTGAGTTCCCCCAACTCGGCTGGGCTGGTCGCTCACCTGTAAGCTCTTCTTCCCCGGGACCCCACGCTCAGTCTGCTCACTGTTTTCCGGCTGCCGCTTCTCCCAGCTCCGCAAGCGCGCTGCTACTCGCCCTTGCTGCGACTCGCATTGCCGCTTTCTACCCTGTCTGCACCGCCCAGTACAGCGGTCCGGCAACCTGGCAAAAGCCGAGATCCTTCCGCTTGAGCACAGAGCATTGTCGGCTCGAGGGTAGAATGTTCGGCAGTTTCTCTGAGCTGTGCAGGGCCCGGGTCGGGAGGAGTCGCGCCCCAGCTTAGAGCGCGGAAGTAGCAGGGCCTGAAGACCAGAGGGCTCTGCGCTGAGGCAAAAGTTCCCTGGGTGCTTGGCGAGGACCACTGAGCGCCTCCACTAGGCCGCAGAGGAGCGCTTTGTTGTCGGCTCCAGTTGACTTAGCTGAAAGGCGGTTTCCTAGCAGGAGACCAGGAAGGTCAGGCAGTAGCGATGGTGTCGCCTGCCTCCTTGGGAGGGTAGGGTCGGGTTGGGCTGGGGTAGTACTTGGAAAGACGGGGACCCTTAGCGAATAGAGCCCCAGCGTGAGGCTTTTTGGAAGGTCAAAGCAAGGGGAAGCGAAAGCTCTCTGAAGATGAGAAAAGCAGGTGTGTGGGGACAGGGCAAGGATAGGGTATGCAAGATGGGGCGCCCAGTAACATGACCAGCGGCGGGGAACTCAGGCCAGTGGGCACAGCAACACAGGGACCAAGAAGACCTGAGAGCCCCCACACCACTGAGGAGTCAGATGAAAGAAAAGTGGAGTTCTGGGAAGTATTGGGGTGCACTTGGAGCGCGGTGACAGGGTTGGGGCGCTGGCAGCTCCAGCCCTAGGAGCAGGTCTGGGCCCTGCCAGCCCCGGCTCTAACCCCGCTCTCTTGCAGACGGTGCGTGTCCAGGGCAATGACATCTCGCACCGGCTTCGGCTGTCGGCCGTGCGCCTGCAGGACGAGGGCGTGTACGAGTGCCGCGTGTCGGACTACAGCGACGACGACACGCAAGAGCACAAGGCCCAGGCGCTGCTGCGCGTGCTCTCGCGCTTCGCGCCGCCCAACATGCAGGCTGCAGAGGCTGTGTCGCACATTCAGAGCAGCGGGCCCCGTCGCCACGGCTCCGCCAGCGCCGCCCACGCCAACCACGCGGGCGCCGCGGACCGCACCACCTCAGAGCCCGGCCGAGGTGACAAGAACCAGCTGCCTGGGAGCCCTCCTGCCGCCTACGGACCCGAAGTCCCCGACACCGCCGCCGCTTCCGTGGCCCACACAGCTACCACCACGGTGGCGGCTGCAGCCGCGGCTTCGTCAGCGTCGCCGCCACCCCACCAGACGGTGCTTCTGCGCCAGAGACACGGCTCAGGTAAGATGGGCGCACGCGGGGAAAGACGCGCTCGGGCAGGCTGTCATTCTCGGTGCCTACCTTGAATTGTGGTGGGGGCCTTCCCAGCCATCTCCCCTCCCCCTCTCTGTCTTTTCTGCGGCCTCTGGGAGCTTTCAGTCATGCGCGTTTACGGAGGTCGGAGCTGCCCTTGGCG
>PVLD010014997.1:0-50263 GCA_004027595.1 Dinomys branickii
TTTTAAAAAAAAAAAAAAAAAAAAAAAAAAAAGAAGTTAAAATCCCAAAGGGCAATGTAAATAGGCAAATGATGGTGCCACTGTGCAGCACAGTGTTATGTGTTATTAGAAATGAAATTTTGGGAAAATAGTTCAGGGTATGAAGAAATGATGAAAGGATGCTAAAGCGAAAATCCAAGCTATATAATTTTAATGTATAACTCTGTATGAAGTACCAATCCCTTTATCTTAAAACATATCTCTTGCATAAGGAAAAGACTAGAAGGAAATAAAATGTCAACTGGGTTTACTTTTGTATAAAATTTATTTTTATCTTTTATCACATGTCATTTTCTAAATTTCTTACAAAATAAAATCCGAGAAAGATATATTAACAAAATACAACAAAAACAGAAGAGGGTAGACATTAAGGTATCTCCAGTGCATTAAATTTTCTAAGAGCATTTTTGAAATAGATAGATAGATAGATAGATAGATAGATAATATATATGATCACAGATGCCAAATTGTCTTGTGCATATTATTTTACTTAAGTTACATGAAATGTGACATGATTTCACGGCTAAGTTTTTTATTTTCTTTCATTTTCAGAGAGTATGCCACATGACACAGTTTTTTTCAGTCAACTGAGACTCTCAGAATTTGTTCCCTTGTCCAAAAGTTTTCTAAACGTATATTCAAGTTTGAAGTGATCTTTTATTCTAGAAAGAAGAAATGTTTTTTGCAGAAGACGTAGAATGGCAGTTTGTTGCTCTGAAACACCTAAGCCTGGTGTGTACAGCCAGAGTGGTCCCAATTTCGGTTGCTTTAGAAGAGGCAGCTGCCATTCAAGGCTGGATCAGGACACTAGTGAGACACATTCTTAGTGAGACACATTCTAGCTAAGAATGTTTCAAGGGGATGTTAGTGAATTCTGAATTTTTTATTGTCTAGTTCAAATTAAAGGAAAATAGCTGGGTCTGGTGGTGCAGGCCTGTAATCCCAGTGCTCAGGAAGCTGAGGCAGGAGGATCACTGAGAGTTCAAGATCACCCTGGGCTACATAGCGAGTTCAAGGTTACCTTGAGCTACACATCAAGACCCTGTCTCAACCCTCCAAAACAACTCCTAAATTAAAAGTAAATAGACACACATACATACACTTCTCTCACTCCAGGAACAAACTATACCTGTGTTTGTCTTTACGTACACAATAACTGTCTTGCTTTGTTCTACTTTTGCTCCCAGTTTTTTTTAAATCAGAGTTCATTGATACATTTTAGATATATATAACGATCACATTCATCATAGAGAACTTGTACCTGTACATGATATAACTTGATTGTTTTTTCCCATTCTCCTCCCCTCCCTTCAATCCCTCCTCCCCTCCCCATTTATAAAAGCTTTGTTTCCCTTTTCCCCCCTTTTCCCATTTCTTTTACTTTTCCCTTCTATCCTCCCCTCCTCACCCTTCCTTGTTCCCCTCCCCATTTGAACATTTTCTTTCTATTTCACAATACCTCATGTACATTTTGGTCCTTATGTACACTTTCAGTTTCTCACAGCAGAGAAGCAATGCGGTATGTACATATTCCATTCACTGAAGAGTATGATCTCAAAGTGCATCCATTTACCTAGAAATGTCTTAAGCTTATCCTTCTTTACAACAGAGTAGTACTCCATTGCATAAAAAAAATCCTCTTTATCCATTTACCAGTTGATGGGCATTTGAGTTGTTTCCAAAATTTGGCTATTACAAATTATGCTGCTATAAGCATATGTATGTGTGTATATTGCTGTGGTAAGATGCTTTTAATTTTTTGCGAAGAATAGCTACATAAGACAGAAATTAGAGAAATAATACCTTTCACAATAGCATCCAAGAAATGAAATACCTAGGAATCAATCTAACAAAGGAAATAAAAGACTTCTACATTGGAAGCTACAGTATTCTGAAAAAGGAGATTGAAGAGAATATCAGAAAATTGAAAGGCATCCCTTATTCTTGGGTAGGAAGAACCAATATAGTGAAAATGGCCATACTTCCAAACTGTTATACAGATTTAATGCAATCCTGATTAAAATTCCAACAGCATATTTCACAGAACTAAAGAAAATAATTCTAAAATTCATTTGGAATGAGAAGAGACCTAGAATAGCAAAGGCAATTCCGGGCAACAAAGACAAGGGAGGGGGCACCACAATCCCTGATGTGAAATTATACTACAAAGCTACTGTGATAAAAACAGCATGGCACTGGGGAAAACACAGGCTCCAGGATCAATGGAACAGATTAGAGGATGCAGAAACAGCTCTAGACATACTGAGCTACCTTTGACAAAGAGGTCAAACACCTTCACTGGAAGAAAGACAGCCACTTTGATAAATGGTGCTGGAAAAACTGGTTTTCTATGTGCCAAAGTTTAAAATTAGACCTATACTTTTCACCATGTACTAAAGTAAAACTGAAATGGATCAAAGATCTAAATATTAAAACAGAAACATTAAATTTCCTGGAAGATAGAACAGGTAAAACTCTTTAAGACATCAGTGTAGGCAAAGATTTTATGAATAAAACCTTAATCACACAAGAACTGTCACAAAGAATCAACAATAGGGATCTCATCTTACTAGAAAGCTTTTGTACAGCAAGAGAAACCACCAACAGAGTGAAGAGACAACGCACAATGTTGGAAAAAAAATTCCAGTTGTTCCTCAAAGGATTACTATTTAGCATATATAAAGAATTCAAAAAAACAGACTCTACCCAAATTTAAAGACTTAAGACTCTACCCAAATTTAAAGACTCAATCCAAAAATGGCCGAGATGAATATACACTTCTCAGATAAAGTATAAACAGCAAGTAAATATATAAAAATATGTTCAACAACCCTAATCATCTGAGAGATGCAAATTAAAACAATACTGAGATTCCATCTCACTCCAGAAAGAATGGATATTCTGAAGAAACCAACCAATAATAAATGCTGGAGGGGCTGTGGGGGAAAACGAACACTTTTGCACTGTTGGTGGGAGCGTAGACTGGTGCAACCACTGTGGAAAGCAGTGTGGAGATTCCTCAAAATACTGCTCCTTGCTTTTTCTAAATAATGATTTCCCTGTCCTATTGAGGGAAACTTTATGGGAGAGGGGTGGCTCTCAGTTGAATAGGTGTCTGCCAGTCTTTAACATCTTCAGCAGCTTTATGGAAAAAGGTCAGGGAAAATAGGATAAGAAATAGAATTGACTCATGTGACATTTGATTCGAAATGAAAATGTCATTATAGAATCATTAACCTCATCTTGACAATCCCACTGACTGTTTTAACTTGAACATATAAGGCTAGAAAGGAAAACCTTTATTTCTACTGGAAACAAATTTATATATATTTGACAAGAGAAAACTAAAAAAGAAAACAGGATTGAACTTTAACCATGGAAAGCTTGCATGTCTAATCTTTTCTGCAGAAAAGCCTCTGTAGAAATTCTCCAAGAGGGTTGGGGATATAGCTAGCAATATTTCTGAAGGCTAAAAATATATTGCTTTTAAGCATAAAATTCCATAGGCTAGTAGGCTCCAGAATCACATTACTTCTCCTGGAAGACTCCAAACCTTTGGAACCCTTGTCTGAAAACCCAGTGCCTACAGCCTGACCAGAGCATGAGTCAAGCAATGCTTGTCTGTAAAAGGTTACCCACGTCACACTTTGACCTTCTGTCTGTTCCCAACTACAAAGCCAAGAACATTGAAAAAGAAAACCCTTATTTCTACTCAAATTTATATTATGCTTATTATATTACACTTTATTATATTACACTTTTAGTTCAGAAAACAGAAAGTTTGAAGTGGCAAGGCAGCTCATAGCCCTTTTTAGAAATAATTTCATACTACTTTTATGGTAGCACAATTTTCCTGAAGATGAAGGAAAGACCTGCAAGACACTCTGGATCTCAGCCTTACAGAGTAGGAAGGCACCTCACTCTGCTAGTCATGAGGCTATGTGGGAGCCCATCATAAATACCACAAGGCTAGATTCACCTGTGCACATATGTGTGTAGTAGAGACCCTCTCCTTTATACACATCTGTTCATCACACACACACACACACACACACACACACACCTTTACAGCCTCAAACAGCTTAATGCTAATGGTTATAGTTACTGGCTCAATTCCTTGCTTTCTATAGGCTGAAATGCATCCTTATTTAAATATAACGTTTCTATTGCCCAAATCCAGATTTTTAATATCCAGAACAATTCTAAATACATACAAATATTTCAAAATTATATGTTAAAGAGAAAACCTTGTCTTCAGGATATTAACATTGAATTTTTAAAATTTCTTTTCATATTTCAGTTCCTGAAATATCTATTGCTTCTAAATAGATTAAGAAAGTGGTTGCATGAACCAAAGATGCTGAGAACCTCTGACCTGCATGATCTAAAAAAGGTTTGTGCAACTAATATGAGATTGACAAAAACATATTTTTTAAATTGAAAGTTTTGTAAGTATATAAAGAAGCTGTTCGTGTTAAAACTAAAATCAACACCAGTAAAAATAATAGCTGGTCCTTACCAAGTTATTACTTTATGCCAGACAGTATGTCTAGCATTTTACCACATTATCTAGTTTAGTACCTCCCTCAAGCCCATGAGGATAGCTACCATTATTAGGCTTCTTTTATAGACTGAGCATTAGATACATTGGAATTTGCCAATCTAAGCTATCAAATAGCCACATTGAGATCAGAACTCAGGCAGTCTTAACCATTCCATCAACCAGCTAGCACAGAACAGTTATTAGCAAGTCAGCAAAGTGTGTTTTTGTATAAATTGAGTTCTCAGCTAAATGGTCTGTGCATTTAACTGATGGTTGATGAGATCAGTACCTTAAAAACTTTAGAAGTACTACTTATGAAGCAGGGACAATGAAAATATTTGCATTTGCTGTTCTGTTCCCAAGACTAATTTTTAACATTCTGCTAATATGTTAAGATAGTAACAATGAAAAATTAAGCAAAACCTACCTTTTGCAAATGGGTGGGAGAAATTAGTGGATTAAAGACTTTAATCACTGTATAAAAACAATACAACTTGCCCCTGTAAATCATTGTTCAACCCATTATTCATCAGAGGTTGTACTTCTATTACCACGCCACATATAAAATCTTGACAAGATTTGCCTGACATCTGACCAAATCTTATAACTCAAGAAGCACATTTCTCTGGCGTGTCAGCCACTGCAGGTGTTTCTCTATCACAATGAATAATTACATCAAACAAAGACAAGAAATATTCTAAAGCTGACAAAACTGCACATCTGAAATCTGTATTTTCCATCTCTTGGGAAATTAAAATCTACAAGTACAGGGACTTCAGTGCCCATGTCTTGGGGCCATTCCAGGATTATAAAGAAAGATCTTTGCTTTACAAGCCCAGAGACTGCGATAATACAGGAAATTAAACCGTATTTATAGACTGGACAGCAGCATGCCAGCAAGCATTCCTGGCTCTCGGAATCTCCCAACAAAAATAAAAAACACTAGCAATCAAACAAATGAGCAAGACGTGACAAGTGTTTTGACAGCTCTAGAATACTTTGAGGTATTTTTAGCATATTTCTGAGTCGTATTAACTTAACCTGTAATAGAATATAAATGAGCCCATATGGCACAGATGTAATTATGTTCCATGCAAGAAATCCCTGCGGTAGGTTGGGGAGGGGGCCCCAGGAGAATACACCAGCCCCCACCTCCCTCGCCACCCTCTCTGGCTCGCCACGCGCGCCTTCTGCAGGGCATGATTTACACGTCATTTGCATGGAGAAGAATAGGGCAGCACACAATGCTAACAATACAGCACTGAAAAGGACAAGCAGAAGATTGGGAGTCCCTACGGGTGCTGCTCTCTGTGACTGACATCCAGTTAGGAGTAAAGCTCCCCCTCTCCCTGCATCACATCTGATGAAGTGATCTTTGATTATGTGGGCACAGCAATCATGAGGCGTAATTATTATTACTGCAAGAGAACAGGCAACAAGTCTCTGGGGAAAGCCGCTGTCACAGACACTTTGCTGGCGCGCACTGGAAGTCAATGTTCTCCCAAGGATCATTTTCATTCCAACCTGATATTTAGCTGAAGCTTCTTTGACTACCAGTCATAAAACATTAAATATAGATTAGAGCCAGAGAGATGTTGAAAGTTGAAATTCACCGGAGGTGCACGCTTGCGTCCTTAAGAAACAACCTCGAATGCTGTCCAGATGTTGCAGCAGCCGGGCAGAAGGGTCCCAAGCTGCAAGGAGGCCACAACAGAGGAACGTGGAGATGGTTAGCATTCCACTGGCCTTCTGTTTGGTTTATTTGTACTACATTCATTTAGCACAGAATCCTAACAGGCTGTTCGTGGTAGATGGTGCAAAGTGTTCGCTATCGTGAAAGAATGAAGAGATGCTTTTGTGCCAGGAAGGGGAGCAATTCAAAGCACGTAATTGATTTTCTACAGCTTCAAACTGTGATAAGACTGAGGTCTAGCAACAGAAACATATGTTAGCAGTTTTGTCTCTGTTTTACAAGGAATGAAAAAAGAAGAGTACCTCCACAGCTTGGAGATGGTTAACTGGCTCCGACCATCTCTGTGGGTATTAACAGGTAGTTGTGCTGGAATCTGGAATACATTGGTCTACTCAGGAATAATTGGCCAGGGGCGTTGTACAAGGCAAACTTGGCCCCCAGATGTGTGAGGGGAGCACCTCTTCTACTTCCTCAACGGCTCCCCAGCGCCTTGGTGACAGCTGAGCGTCTCCCCACTCATACCCTCACTCTGGCAGAATATGAGTCAGAGGGAGGGTTTTTCTTTTGGCTATAAATTAGAGGCATGTGACCATGTAACGCATTTATGCAGGAAAGACTCTTCTCTCGAGAGTCTTGGTATGGGAGCGACACTAAACCAGTCACGTCGAGGCAGCCGACCCATTTTTCTTCTGTTCATTGGCAGTGGAGCAAGAAAAGAGGAAATGAGCGGCAGGAGCACAGGAAGTGAGACCTAGGAATTCCGTGCAGGTGAGGCTGACAAGTGCTGGCTTGGATGAACAAAGGGTTTTCATTCTCACGGACCTTTAGAAACAGGAGGAACTGGTTAGTTCCTCCGGTGTTTCTGCAAGCAAAGAGCTGGACTAGATGACATGCTGACCCCTCCTCCCCTTCCAGCTCCAAGATTCTACCTTTCTATCAAACTAGCTTGCAGAATTTCTGAATCTCTCCCCCAGCCCTCCCAAAAGGAAAACCAAAAGCTTTGTGTGAAGTTGCAGTAGTCACTGGGGGTCTCTCATCATTGTGCTTCAGGGCCTAAGGTGATCATTAACAGTCAACCAGGCAAGCGCCTCCAGGCATGAGAGAGCAGCGTGGACTCCTACCTTTTAAACATCCCTCCCCTAGCTCGAGTTAGAGGCCTCCTCTGCAATGCCAATTTTGTGTTTATACTGATGGTGGAAATAGATTTGTATAGAATAACCTTCAAGTCACATTAAACTAATATAATTCACCAAGAGCTGGGAGAAAAGCCAGTCTCTGCCCATTTTCATCAATTTTTACTTCACTTATGTAAGAGCCCTGGCAATGGAACACAAAAGTAACCTCAAGAAAACGCCATACTCTGTGGGTAGCCCCCCTATGAGAGGGGTTAGCCTGGAAGGGTGGAGCGAGACAGAGCTGGAGGTGGGTGAGTGGGGTTGGGATGCAAGCCGCTAAGGAGGACAGCGCTGCAGGTGGGTGGCTCATGCAAAAGCTCGGAGACTTGGAACTGCAGGTTGTCGGGAATGGGAAGTGGTGTAACGGGCCAGAGAGGAGAAGGTTAGAGGACAGAGGAGAGGATGCTGGGTGGGTAGATGGTGATCATCCTAAAGAATACTAGTCACTGAAGTGTTCTGAGTAGGAGCGAAGAAAGGGCTTAGCAGAGGATGTAAAATCAACTCCATAGTATTACAGCTGTCCAGGCAAGAGAAGATGAGCTTCTAAATGACAAGACCAACAGTACGGACACAGCCTAAGGACCACACAGGACAGAGATGGTTTTAGTGGCTGTTGCTGTTATTGTTGTTGCTGAGGTTAAACCCAGATCCTTCACACTGAGCTCGTCTCCAGCTTTCCCTCTTGTCCTAGAGACAGGGTCTTGCTAATTCACTAAGTTGCCCAGGCTGGGGTTGAACTTGCAAGCTTCCTGTCTCAGCCTCCTAGAGTGCTGTGATTACAGTTGTGCACTATGACTGGCTTTTAAAATGTGAAAAATGAGATATAGGAGTCTGGGATGATTCACAGGTAGAGTGAGGAAGGAACAAATCACCTCCAAATAATCTGAATTTCAACTCTGACAACGGGAGTTGGTTCCTTGAGGAATATGTTTATGTTTCTGTGTTTGATTTTGATTGGAATTGATTTAATTCTCAAAGGCCTTACTTGGAATTTCCAGACACTTACTTAGCAAGCACTACAGGGAAAGCCTGCAGCGGACAGGATGGGAAGAGGGCATCTGTGCCAGGAATTCCTGCATTATGAGCAGTGGGGAAGCTGATGGCAGTCACTTATCAAGCCCTGTGGGAAACTAAGGTGACAAGAGGTGATAAACTTTTTGATTCCAAGAATTACACTTATAGGACTCTATCACAAAGAAAAAAGAAAACTGCTTAAATTCTGTTCAAAGAAATATTCAGTGCAGCACTCTTAGAGTGGAAAAAATGTAAATGGTCAATAACTGAGGCATAGTTAAATGATTGCTCTAGAAGCAGTTAATACAGTTATATAAAAGAACAAAATATGGAGAATAAAACCAGAAAGAGCCAATATAGTCACTATCCATGAATGAGATAAGTACTCCAAGAGAATCGACTAAAAACCTGTTATAGGGGCTGGGGATATAGCTCAGTGGCATAAGTGCCTGCCTGGCAAGCACAAGGTCCTGAGTTCAACCCCCAGTACCACAAAAATAAATAAATAAATAAATAAATAATAAAAAATATTAAAATTTGTTATAAAGAAAAAGAAAATGTAACAAATATCAGATTACATATGTAAAATTGTCAATAGCTTTCTTATGCATAATATGCCGCCAGCTGGAAAACATAACAGAATGGTAAAACAAAAAGCAAAACAAGCAACAACCAAAATTGTGAAGGGCGTATAAGCAACTGAATCAATGGAAAGATTTGCCCCAGTTGGGAAAAATTGAAACATTCTATTTTGAGAAAAAGTGACTTAGTACAGAAAGTCAGTTCTTCCCAAATCAATCTATAAATGTGATGTTTCCCAATAAAGACACTCGTTGGTTTCTTGTTGATGATGGTGGTTTGTTGGTGTTTCATTTTGCTTTGCTTCACTTTCAAATGGGAAAAATGAGTCCGAAGTAAACAGTGATGGGTTCCATTTTTAGCAAATTTGAGTGTAATAAAGGAGAACTAGTCACACCTGCCATAATACTTCAGTAAAAGAACTCTTTAGGCACTGGTGATAAAAATACCTGGCCAAAGCAATGGAAGAAAAGACAGGGTTCAGAAACAGAATGAAAAAAATAATGGAATGTAAGAGTCCAATATTGATCTGGTCTGAAATTCTGAGTGGAAAGCCCTTTCAGAAGCAAACTAATATTTCAAGATTCAGTGGATTTTGAGTAAGTGACTATTTGCCTATTAGAAGATATTATATTTGTTCCTTTCTTTACAATAGACAGGGAAGTATGTTTGCTTCAATCTAATTGTTTGAGTCAATGGATGTAGGTAATTAAAGAGTTGTACGTATTCCTCACATTTGTGTTTATAGTGTAAGCAGACACCCAGCGGGTTTGTATGTGCATATGTATGACATTTTTGTTCACTGCAGACATGCCTGGGTGCTCGGAGAAACAAAGCCATTACATATCATCTTTATCAAAAGGTTTGATAGGTAAGGCAGTTAAAACTTCTAAAATAAGGTTTGGGGATTATTAACAGATTTAATTTCTGCAAGCCAGCACATGACACATTACCATGGGCTAAGCATTAACTGGATTTTCCAACCATTTCCCATATTGTTGAGCTCACCCTTAACTTGTCAGCCTGGGAAATCCTTTAACTCCTGTAAGCCTCAGTTTCTTTCCATGTCAGATGACGGGGTTAGGCAAAATGATCCCTCCAGGCTTTCCTCAGAGCTTCTGTGATTCTGAGCACAGGAGCCTGTTGTCACACTCCACTGCACTAAGACAAAATGACACAAAAGAAGTGTTCTTAGTTACAAATAGCAAAATATTTTAGGGGAAGTAATTACCAGTTAAGAGCAATGGTTTGCAGGTTTTTTGAGCCTGAAGCCCTATGTTTTAAAACATAATTAACAAAACTTCATGTGTCTTTATATTTTAAGTGCACATACTTATGAATTATACATATCTATTATTATATGTGTACATATATATGCTTTTATATATGAGAAAGTGTTACTTAGTGACATCAAACTGAACACCCTAATGTTTTCTTTCCACATCTCAGGTTATCTTACATATCTTTTAGAACTACTGTGTTAGAGGGAAAACTTCTTTGCTCTCTTCTTAGTATATTTAATAAAGAGAAAAATGGTAGAACCTGAAACATTTTAAAATTCATTTGTGACAGAAACGTAGCCAAGTGTGGTTCTTTTTAAGTAGCCCTATTAAATGTGAAATAAAAAAACCAGGGTTTGGATTTTTGCTCTCACAGTAAATGAAACACTAACAAAAATGTCATCTTATCATCTCTAGAGTCTTCCACCACTATCCTCACGTCTTAATGTTCTACATTTCATTCATTTCATATATTAAATGGAGTTAGTACTACATGCCTTATATATCTCATAGAGTTATTGTATGACAGCCAAATTCTATATAGATTATACCTAGTGACCAAGTCAACTATATGTAGATATTATAGATGTCATGTTATAATATAGACATTATCTATATTTAACATTATGCATTTTACAAATGTGAAGTATAAGAATTATTACAAAATGCATGGATAGTATAAATGAAAACAACTTTTTGCAAGAGACCTGATTCTCAGATACATGTAAACCTAACCAAAGATCACCATGCACTGTATCCTAAACTGATACATGTTCTAAATAGAAAGAGGAACTGGGCAGCTAAGCTGAAAAGCCTTCTGAGAATAAAGCTGCACCTTCCATCTTTGCAAGTTTCCCAGTGGACAATAGAGCTTTCTGTGTCAGGGACTGTGCGCCTATTCCGCTTGCAGCCTCCTCTCTCCACCGTTACTCACCCAGCTTCTGCCTACCACGGTGCTCTTCCCTGGAAGGACGGGGCTGTACTTCTTGGCCACTGTCCCAATTTCTGATGATCTTTCAGCCTCATCATCGAAACTTTTCTTCTGTTAGGGCTTATGTCCAGATATTCCCCCAAAGCCTCGTGCAGTCATAAATGGGGCTTTCCAGAGACAGCTGGATCTAGGGTGTGTGATGCTGGGATCAAGAACGTGATGCTAAGTTTAAGAATGTGAGAGTTACCTGCGCTAAGGGTGGGTACACTGGATATAAGGGACCAAAATGTGCTTGTTGGTTGTTGTGATTGCTGCTGCGGCAGCGGCTGCTGCAGCTTCTGATGCTGTGACTTCTGCTGCTGTGGCTGCTGCAGCTTCTGCGCCTGCTGCTATGGCTTCTTTTGCTCTGACGTGCCTCGCTGCCATGCCACGCTACTTTGGAGCCAGCCAATCATGGACTGAAACCTTTACAAACTGTGAGCCAAAATGAATTCTTCCTCCTTTCAGATGGATCTTGGGTATTTTGTCTCAGCAATGAGAAGAAGTAATTAAGACAGCTCGCATACGGCTTATTCTTTCAGAAGTTTGCTATTTCTTCAGTTAGAGAACAGTATCTCTGTGCAGATGATATCCATGCCACTTACTGGTGAGAAGTTCACACTGACCTCTCACAAGGTGTGTTTGCATTTTAACAGAGAATAAATACCCGGATATTTAATAGAGAAAATATGCAAGACAGTAGCCAACTGGTGGTTCAACTGGAAACAAGCTTGTAGGGGGGCAACAGGCAGTCTTGCTTCTGCTTTGATCACTTTCCTGACATCTCACACCACCTCCTAGGTAAGTTCAAGTGTGGACCCATGAAGCCAGCACTGCAACATTCTTGGCACGTCCTTCCCACAATCAAGTAGGGCTCAGGAGTGCTCCCTACTGGGCCTCTGTGCTCTTCCCCAACTATCCTGGAGGTGAACCTTGACCTCTTGCTACTCTATGTGCCAGGTTCCTGAAAAGCTTTAATTTGTGCAGCCCTTACAACAATCCTGTGACATTGTAATTACTTATATGATGAGAGCCAGGTAAGTATCATTCCTGGATACAGCTGCTATTAGTACTTCCATTTCTTTATTATTAAATGGTTTTGATTCCTACTTCATGCCAGACACTGTTCTAGGCCCTGAGGATATTCCTGCAAACAAAACACACTAGGAATAGTAATAAAAAGAATTTGTAGAATGTCTATCGGCAGTGATTTTAAATCAAATCAGATAGCTGCTTCCCCTGCTGGACCTTGCCTTTGGCCTTCCACTCAGTTTGTGTAGAGCTATCAAAGTTAAAGTCATTGAGCTAGCAGTCTATCTGCCTTCACAGGTGGCAACTGTTCCAACTTCATTTGCACAACTGTGGGCACTGGGAGCTGAGCTGCTGTTACTGCTTGTGTCTAGATGGCCTCACAAGATCATGGGTGGGGAGTTTCAAAGGTGGCTCGGTTAGAGTGTGTGACTGTGGATTCAGGGTATGAGGTTGGATCAAAGATGTGGGTAATAGAACCCCCACTCTAGGTGTGGGTGGCACCAATCAGTACAAAAGGAGAGAGGGAAGGCAGGCTTTCTTGCTGCTACCTTCTGCCTGCCCTGCCACGCCATGAGCAATTTTTCCTCTGCGATGCCTTTCTTCCATGCCACCCTGCCTCGGAGCTAGCTGACTATGGGCTAAAACCTCTATAAATGGTGAGGTGAAATAAGCCTTTGCTGCTTTAATTTTGTATGTCAAGTATTTTGTCTCAGCAATGAGAAAAGTAACCAAGACAATTGCTAAATCTTGTTTCTCATAAAGGCGGGTGCTCAAAGAAGAGGACTGAGATAATGCCTGACTAGTTCATAGATCTGCCTGTCACTGCCTACAGACAGGAGAAAGTTTCCAAAGATGCAATGATTTTTTTTTTTTTTTTTTTTTTTTGCGGTACTGGGGATCGAACTCAGGACCCTGCGCTTGCTAGGCAGGCGCTTATTCCACTGAGCTATACCCCCAGCCCTCAAAGATGCAATGATTAAATAAAGTTATAGAGTCACTTAGAGCTTAAAGCAAAACAAGTGCACTTTGCAATGGAAACTTCCAATTACCTGTTAGAATTCACTGAGGACAAAAATCTCAACTCCATATAAAAACAGTAGCCAACTTCTCCTTGTGACTTAAGAAACTTATAAAATAAGTTGCTGTTCTCAGGAGTACTCTGTTCACAAAGAAATACTCTACCATTAGCATCTTGACAGCAGTGGTGGGGCAAGCAGTGACAAAGGAGAATTGAGTTCCTAAACTTTACTCCCAGGATTTTAACATGTCTCCATGGACCTTGGAAGACTACTATCTCAGAAAGCAGGGCGGAGCAAAATCAGCTAGAGTGGGGCACATCGCAGCCGCTGGGAAGATGCTACTTCTAAGCAAGGCAGGCTGCTTTGGAATTGCTAATGGGGAGTGAATAATTTACAGACGTAATTTTCTGGACTGTGATGTGGGTTTGGGTTGGGTTGGGGCAAGAGGACTGGAGACACCATAGCAACGTAGACATTATGCTTCTAGCCTTACCCTGGCACTCTCATGAGTCTTTCATTCCCTTTTCTTTATGTCATGACCACAGCTGTGCATATCATGCTAATGAAAAGTCATACATGCTCAGGACAAAACTGCAAACATTACAAATCAGAGATGAAAGTGACAAATCCCTCGTGAAGTGACTGTACATCCCAGTTTTCCACAACAGTTGAAGTGTCTGTCTGTTGTCTTGGCATAATCAAGAGTAACAAACCCTTCACTTTCAAAGGCTTGCCTTTGTGGACAGTAAATTACATATTATTCTATTGATAACCCACACCCCAGGCTCCACTGCAGTTAACACTTTGTTTTCGAAATTCATCCCCACCCACTAATTTCAAGAGGTCTGCAATGCGTCTGGCTCGTGTTCACAAACACGGCCCTTGTGGACCATCTCTGATGCCTATTATCTTCTTCTTGGGTTTGCTTCTGAAGCCACAGTGTTCATGGAGCCTCTTTGCAGGCGTTCCCACGGCCCTTCCGCTGCTTCCATGGGTGTGCAGCCGTCGCCACTGCCTGCCATAGCTGATCTACCCCATCTGCACTGATGACACCCTAGTGAGCCAAAGACACCCAAATTGCTAAAGACAATGAGACACAAAACCACAACGGGTTCTCCAGCAGAATAGGGTGCCCCCCCCGAGGGAGCCCCTGTCAACGCAGCAGCACTGTATGCTGTGGGTATCGTCTACAAATATTGACAAAAACAGCACTTTTAGGGTCTTTCTTCAGGCTGCCTTCTGGGCAGGTTTTCATCACGATTCCATAGGGAAATATGCAAGGATTCTGTGTGTGTCCACCCCACTCATGAAACAGGGTGCTAATCTTTCACTACACTGGAGGATTTGACTGTGCCTGAAGGGATCATCTCCTAGGAAATGCCTTCATGCTCATGAACATAGAGTCTGGTGGTGTTCTAAATGTGCAGGGATGTGTGAGTTATCCCGTGACCTCGTTTACCACATACAATCATTTTTAAATCTATTAGTGGGCTGGGTCTTCTTTCTCTCTTTGCTTTATCGTTTGCCTCCCTTACTCACATTTGCCCAATTATCCTTCATTTTCTTAATTCTTATGCATTTTTTGCAGTGGTAGATACATATTTCTTGTGGGTTGGTGTTTCTCAACTGTCAATTTCTAGCAAAAAGGACCAAGTCATAGCTCAGCCTCAATGCCATGTGCATACGAATCCTTAATAACGGCTGTGCTGTTTCAAAAAATAAAACTCAGGATTTATAATAAATGCTTCATATTATTAACTTTTTGATAGAACATAAATATAGATGTCAAGGTTTAAAAAATATTGAGTGGATTCAGGAAATAGAGACATATTTTCTTTTTTATGGCAGGAAAGAAGCCTACAGGAACAGTATTTTAGCTTCTTAAGCTTTTTCTGTGGAAAAGTTACTTTTCTTTAGGGCTGCTGTGTGAATGTATGTGAAGCAGCAAATCATATCTGAAAAGCTTCAGTTCTGATAGTTTTCACTCCTTGTATTTTTCTGACTTGGTGTTTCTCTTGCTAATTAGCTGTTGCATCCTGATAATAGAGTCAAACCTAAGAACCTGGTGTCAAGTCAACGACCAGGCTCTCTCAGATCCCGAGGGAACTCCCAAACCAACCCATATTCTTGCACACTGCAGCCCCACATTTGCTAAGACCCTGGCTTAGGATGCCAAATGGGACAAGTTAAGATAATGCTAAGCACCCTTAAATTTGCAGTGCAGCATTTTGTGTGAAGGAACTGAAGTTTAGGGCTAATTAGTAATATTTATATCATGGAGCTGTCTTGCAGAGTGGAATTTTCAAAAACCAAATTATTCTCGATTCTCACCGTACCACTCTCCTTAGACTTCCCACTGTGGGACCTCCTTCAGAGTGTGAGTGGCTTCTCATAAGATCCTTTCAGTGCTTCAGGAACGGAACCTTGTGACTAGTGCCTAAGATGCACCCAACTGATCTGGAATTTCAGCCTAGAGGTACAGAGACACTTCTCAGGGAAACAGGTAATAATAAACCTTGGTATGATTCATGTTTCATTTATTGACAGATGATTATGCATTAGCTTATATTTAGGGATTTTTAAAATTTTGCTGATGGTAAGTCCTTACTCAATTAGTTTGTGACTGGAAGTGGTCCTATCGGGAAAAAAATCTCATCAGCTTACTGCTTTAACTTTCTGTGAAATAATATCTCCTGCTGCTTGGAGTTATCAGCACTCCCTGACCCAATAATGGAAGCACACAAAAAATATAGTATTCCTAGACATACAGGATTTCCAAAGTAGTTATGACTTAAATCAAATTTTAGCTAAGCAATGCAGAGATATTGAATAAAATAGGGATGAGGACTGGTTGCTAGCGAGAGACAATTACATAAGCAATCCCATCAAACGTGGCAAGCTCTATGATCATGGAGATCAGGATGCTACAAGGGGTCATAGCAGGGGCTCATCCGCAGCTCCGTGGGTAGGGTATTTATTGGGCGCCATAAACATATATTAAATGTTGGCATATTTTCCCCAAACCCAGCAAAAGGAAATTTTCAAATATCTTTGGAGAATTTCGTGGTGTTTAGGAAGAGGAATATGATACTTCACCATCTTGAATTAAAATAAAAACAAACATTTCCTATTTACATTCACTGTTCATTTTTTCTTTAGCATTAGACACGTGACCCAGGCAAATGTACCTGTTTTGCTCTATTATCCCATATGCAGATGACATCATCCTGGAAGGAGACTGAGTAGATATGATGAAGGGCAGAACTGAAACTAAAATTTACCATTTTAGTGCAGAGAAGTGAAGTTATCTTTTTCAACAGGAAGCAAGATTGCATTGATCAGAGATCCATCTGAAAGTTTACACTGGGCAAGAAAGCACATTAGACAAGAAAGCGGAAGCAGAGGAAAACCTGGTCAATAACGTTTTTGTGCAGTGCTAAAGTGAATACATCAATGTAGTCTGAAACAACAAAATCCACGTAGTCTGAGATGACAATCATAGAAGTATAATTTCCACAGTACATGGGTAGTTGACATGCCATTGGGCTAAATCAGAAAAATGTCTTTTTATTGTGGGGGTCACTTTTAAGGAGTAATAGGGACAAACCTCTATGCTTTTACAGGACAGTGAGAAATCAGGAACAATTTATGAAATCAACTTGAAGCAACTGTTCTTTGGTTAACTACCAGCATTGCGTTGGGCACTGAGGACATAAAACTGAAGACAATTCCTCCTGCAAAACCAGTCACAGTTCACCGAGGGAGACAGACACATAAACAAATCACTATAATAAATTCTATACCAGGGCTCCTTCGAATGTGCTGTGGGAACATGCAAAAAGGAAAATTGATTATTCCTGGGGGCATGAAGGACCTTCCAAAGGGTCTTTTTTGATGACATATGAGTTTGTCCCGGAGAACTGGAGTTCACATTTCCTCAGTAGTACAAGAGCAGGAGATGGAGGAGTGCAGGCAAAGGTTTTCAAGACAGAAAGAATATTGTGTCCAGCGACCCTGTATTTGATCAAGCACTGAAGGGAAGTGAAGCTAGAAAAATCAGCCAGGGGCCAGCAAGTCTGGATTTAAATCTTTTGAAAATGGGAAGCCATCGGGATGCTTGTTACAGCAGTGTTCAGGTTGGAGAAGCAGCAATGTTTTATATGTGCTCGACAGCTTCAGATAGTTGCACTGCTGCTGCATGGAAAAGTAGGGGAACATTTCCACTGAGGACAGTTCCAAAGAAGAGGCATGGATCATCCAGACTGACAGATCATCTGGAATCATTAGTAATGAAAAAAATTGCATCAAGATGTAGGATTCCCCTGGATGTTGCAGGGGTCGTGCAGAGAATAGATAATCCCTCTATGATCATTGGTAAAGCGTTCTAATTTGTTTTTAATTTTATGAACATTATGGGTTTAGCACATTGTCATTTTACTTCTGTTCCATCTTACTTTGGTTCAGAGATAAAATGTGAACATACCACTAGTCAATCTACAAAACCTTAGTCTATGCCATTGAATAGTACACATTACCTTAACTGTATTTCCTACTTACCCAACACTTACATTTTTCTATATTTATGTTATGCTATACTACACATTTTTATAAGTCTCATAAATATTTTCTACTAATGAAATAAGCTCTGAATTTAATTCTAGTCACCTTCCTTTTTCATTTTACTCAGAGGAACAAAAACCATCATGAACTTCCCTCCTTTTCTACCATCGAATCAATTTCAGAGTGCTGAAAAGAAGTCAAATTTAAGTCCAAACCATTGTGAGATACCGTTTCATCCTCCTTCAGATGTGCATGAAAGAGATAGACAATAACACGCGGCAGCACCAGTGGGCAGAAATTAAAGCCATCATGTGCTGTTGGTAGGAATGCAAAATGACTGGGGCCACTTTATAGGATAGTTTAACGGTTGTTATGGTTTAGATTTAAAATGCCACCCAAAGCTCTCATGTTTGAAGGTGGGATCTGGATGTAGGGGCCCCATCACTAGAGGCATATCCTAGGAGGGTATATTCTTGTCCCTACCTCCTTCCTTTACTCCCTACTTCCTGGTCCCCATGATGAGGACCAGGTTTCTTCTGCTGTACCCCACTGCCATGCTATTTCTGTCTTGGTGTCACCTGATCATGGACTGAACCACAGAAACGATGAACCGAAATAAATCTCCCCTCCTTTAAGTTGTGGGCGTTGAATGTTTTGTCCAGTGAAGGAAAAGTTGACTAACATAGTGGTTCCTCAAAATATTAACCATAGAGTCACCACATGAGCCAGAACTGACCTTAAGAATATATGTAAGAGAACTGAGAACACAGGCCCACACACGACTTAAAATGAAAATTTTCAACAACATTTTTAATGATAGCCCAAAGAGACAGGGGTCCAGTGATCTGCTAACTAATGAGCAGATAAGTAAAATGCGACATATCCATACAATGAAATATTATTGAGTGCTAAAAAGAGATGACACTGATACATGTTAAAGACTGATGAGCCTAGAAAATATTACTCGAAGTGAGAGATTCATGGGTGCCAGGAGCTGGGGGAGAGAGGAGGAAGTGATAGCTGACGGGTCAAGTTTGCTCTGAAGTGAGATAAAACATCCTGGAGTCGGACTGCTGTGAGGACTGAACACCTTTGTGAGCTATGAAACACCACTGGATTTTAGTATTTACAAAGGGGTGAATTTTGTTGGGTGAGAATTACATATCAATTAAAAAAATACAACTTAATGAAACACGTTGAAAGAATTAGTTGGGGCAGATGGCATAGATGGAGCATAGTTCCATTTTATTTTCCACAGAGGATCTTACCGGATTATTACTGTAACTATCTCTACTTTGTTCAGATGCTTTCTGTGGTAACTTTTTTCAAAAACCTCAGTAAGTCTCATTAATCTCACGTGCCTACCTTAGCTTTGGAATTTATAGAATTTTTTATTTGGAGGGAATGGCTGTTAAATGATCACCTAGTAGGCAACTTTTCTTTTTTCTTATTAATCACCAACTTTCCTGTGAATTAACTGTTAAGACCAGGTACAGGTAATTAATTAGAATGGATAAGTATTGTTGAAAGTCAACAATCTTTACATAGATGATTCAATGTACACATTATTAAAATGTTTATAAGAATAATATATAGTCTTATTTACATAAACATTTTGATAATAAGAATGATCAGGAGCTGTTTTCCATACTCCTTAGCTAGATGCTAACACTCCTTCATACATACCTACATAAAAATATTCCACCATATGAAGACAAATGCTGCTCAAGACTTTCCATGCTCAGAAAGTCCTGTGGAATACAATTACTTCCTTCTAAAAAGGTTTGTGATGCTTTTCTGTGAAGAACTAATGTCCTTAACATGATTTTTAATATCTCAGGCTTAGGTTTTATTTTGTTCTCTTGTAAAATCAGTTGGGATGCATTTGAGTCCTGTCTCAGTCCCTTTTCCCAGGTACCTGGATTAATTGATGTGAACAGCAACAGCGGTGCTTTGAAGCTCTCGGGTACAACCGTGGAAATGATCACATTTCTCAGTTAATGAGTGAATTGCTCTTTCATAAGGATTTGTTTATGGAAATAGATAGAGTAGTATGAATTCCCTGGGAAGGGAGGGCCTTGTAAGAAGTCAGTTGTATTGCAAAGCTAAACAAACAAAAAGCTCTGAAAGCCTGGAAAGTTGAGCTGCCTCAGAGGGCTCCATGCACAACTTTTGCCATTGGTGGCCCCACTGCAAGCAAAGAGGTCACCCCAGGGGAGCCTGGGAGCCTTTTGAAGTCCCTCCTCCACCCACCCGTCAAGCCACACCTGCTTCTCCTGGTGCTGTCAGAATGCTATCTAAGTGAGACACGGTCTGAATCCTTCACTTTCCATGCTTACTAATCTGTTAACTGATCCTACATAGACTTAAACCCCCCCTTTAAAAAAATATTACTGTTAAAATAATTTTAGACCATGGACAAACCACTTAGTGGCTGTGGAGATGGGTGGCCCAGGTTCGCACCTGACAATTGGTGAACCATTCCTCTGGGGGTGAAAATGGTGCAGACAGGACAGAGGGTTTCAAAAAGCTCCCCCATAGTCCTCAGTGTCTGAGTCCAGAGTCTTTATTGAGGGGGACTGAGGATCGGAGGCATTGCTAGGATTTGTCCTGAACTTGTGATTTATCCCAGTGTTTCAGAGCAACTCAAGAACGTGAACCCTTCCCCTGGCCAAAAGAATCGGAATCTCTGACTATGAGGCCAGAAATTCTCAAATTTAACAAGCTCTCTGATGATTCTTCACTTGATCTTAGCCAAAAGGCCGAGAAGCGATCTCTCTGATGATTCTTATGCACACCCAATTTTAAGAATTCCTAGTAATCCATGGCCACTTCTGATAAATAATGTATGTTTTGAGGATCAATTGGTTTTATTTTAGTTAAAACTGAACGAGGATTCATTACAACCTGTCTCATCTGAGATATTCACACATGCCCTATACCTCTTACATTAATTCAATTTAGTCCTAATAAAGCTGTATATTATTACAACTTACCTTTTTTATAGGGCCATTACTATATTCAAGTGACCACTGGTCTGTTCCTAAATTATCCCTTCTGCAAGAAAAGGCTACAAAGAAGACAAATGAAGCAAAATTTTAAAGAAATATAACTGATAGCTGCTTTAGAAAATAAATTTGCATACATTTTCACCAATTTCTAGAAATTCTGCTATATTCCTATATGCCATAACCCTTCCAAATTTATATTTTTGAAAATAATACATATTTCAGAATAACCAGGACGATTTTAATACTTCTTAGATATTTGCTGAAAAGGCAGCTTCTCAGACAGATTTGTGTGTACCTGGGAGGAAAATGAACACTTCTATTCACAGCAGACTCTAGATTAAATGTTCCATCTTAGAAAACATTTTAAGGACGCATTTGTAAGGCTACAAAAATTTCTTCTCCAAAAATGTCAACATTTTAAACCAGGGCAGGTATATTCATTATCTAAATTTGTATAAAATGCAATCCAGGAAATGGGAATTTCTTTTCCTTTTTGACAAAATGGTTTAAAGTTCATGAGAAATTTTTTTCCTTTATGAACATGACGCTAACTTCATAAAATCTATCATCACAACTGGAAATACACACTGGATACTTAACCCCTCAGCAATGCGATCATCTGAAAAAGGTGATTCTGAGGAACACCATGGTTTCAACTGTAGCAAAACGGGATTGCAGTTGGCAAAGAGCATTGGCATCAGCTGAGCACTGTCTTTTCTCTGACCTGCATGACATGGGACATACACAACATGAATCTATGTATTAGAATAACGTGTACGGGAACAAAAGCACAGCAAACAAAATGATACATGGCAAAGAAGAAGAAGAAGAAAGACGTCATCTGGAATATAACAAAATCTAGTGGATTTAGAGCACTGGGGATGATCTGCAGACCTCTTCACCAGAAAATGGAATGGAGGCTGAGGAGAAACCAGCAAAAAACTGACCACTGACAAGCACCTCCTGGGGAAAATGAAATGGAGAACAGAAGAAGTTCTGGAAGGCAAAAGTAGAAGCATAAAGAATATGGTAAGAATACTTTTTAAAAAATCATCTAGCTCTTTTCAGCAGCTAAACAAAGAAGTGGTGAGCAGAACAACAGTCCCCAAATGTCTACACTCTAGTGTTTGAATCCTGTGGCGTGTTGCCTGCCATGGCAAGAGGGACAGGGCAGATGTGATTAGGGTTAAGGAATGTGAGAGAGGGAGATTACGTGGTCGTGATATAATCACATGAGTTCTTAAAAGCAGGGAGCTGTTCTAGGTTGAGAGAATCAGAAAGTGAGAAAAAAGATCAACCCAATGTTTCAGGCTTTGAAGATGGAAAAAGGGTAAGAGAGTGCTGAGTCACAAGGTGGGCTCTAGGAACGGGGACGGCAAGAAGATGTGTTCTGCCCTACAGCCTCCGATGCAATACTGTGCGCACCTTGATTTTAGCCCAGTGAGACCAATGTCAGACCTCTGGTATACAGAACCATAAAGTGACAGATTTGTGTGCTTTCAAGTTTGTCATAATTTGCCACTGAGGCAATAGAAAACTCACACATTAAATCATGAGGGTGGCCAAGTCACCAAAATATAGTACTGCTCTTTCTCAGGAGAAAGTAATGAAATCACCAGACAACTTTGATAGAAGCCCTCGAACTTGCTCGACTTCATGCATGAAGTATCTGGTGCACCAAAAATTAGTTTTCTATTGCTTCAGCAGCAAATTATCACAAACTTGAAAGAACATTCTCACAAGCTACAGAATAAGTTCTATTTGTCATTGTAATCAGCAAAGATGGACAAAGGACTCCTACAATTGTTCAATTAGTTATCAATTCCATGGAGAAGTATATTTCTAAAAGGAAATTATAATTCTCTTCCAGGTCATGATTTGGAGTGGCCTCAAAGTACCATTATACAGCCTATGTACAACCTACCACTTAAGTCAGAAGTGTATAATGAAATTGAATTTGAATAGCATATCCCAAAGCACGCATGAAGGCACTGGAACGCACTTACACTTTAAAAGCAATATGGCCAGCCGGTTAGCACAGTGCATTATTCCTGTCATTTACTCTTAGGGTTGGCCATTCACTTCATCTTTATGTAAGCAAGACTTACACAACTTGCTAAGTCTCAAAAGAGGATGCAAGAAAAATATGGCCCCAGTTTGCCTCAGCCTGGCCTTTCACTTTCCATCAGTGGTAACAGTGGGTTAGAGATGGAGGAGGAGACAGGAGTGAGTGTAAGGGAAGAGAAAAGAAGAGGAAGGATGAGAAAGGGGAGTAGAAGCACAGGGAGAAGAGGGAGAGAGAAAAGAAATTTGCGAGGCAGAAAGACTTGCAGGGGACTGACTCTCTAGCGCTGAACACGCCATTACATACTTTACTCCTTTAATTCCCCCACCAGCAACCTAAATTCACTTTTGAAATGTTATTATTAGCATTTTAGATAAGTGGATGTGAGGCTAAAAGCTGGCTGGGATTCAAGCCAGGTCTTGCAAATCCAACGTTCTTTCCAAGATGATATTCAACTTTTCTGTACAGTCCCTTCTTATCTTGAAATTAATTTCTTTCTTAAAGGAGGAGGACGAGGGGGGAAAAAAGTCTTGTTTCCCATGTGGGGTGACGACCCTCTTGGAGAGATATTTCCGTTCCACTCTTCTCACTCTCCCCGGGACGAGCTCTAGGAAAGAGTAGCTGACAGTTGTTATCATTTTATTTCTTCCTTTTTTCCTTTTTCAATGCCAAGTGGCCCCACCCTGCCCCTCGTATCTACCCCACCTTGTCGATGCAGAAATAAACAAAGAGCTCCGGGGGCCCCCTTACAAATTCATGAGGGCTCTCACTGCAGAATACCTGCCTATATATTCATCACATGTAGACCTGGAACATCCTGTTAAGCATCCTCCACCCTACACATGTCCTCTGACTTCAAAATGTTCCTGGAAAAAAATTCTTGCCCCAGACTGGCCTTCTCAAACAAGAGAGTTCTCTTGCCTAGGTAGGGGTCAGCTCCACTCAGCTAATGCAGCAGCTGTGCTGCAGACTGATTCGTTTTCAATTTAACCTGAGACTGGAAAAAAAAAAAAAACCAGAAAGTATCCTGCGTGTGCTCAGGACAACCCAAGGGTGCTGGTGTAGTGGTAAAGTCTGAGGACAGGAGCCCGGGAAAACTGCAGCAAGATTCCCAGTCGTCTAGCTTCCTTTCAGTGGCTGGGGTATCCTTTTCTAAATTGGAGGAGATCAAAGCTGAGCAGAAGTCTTCAGCCCACTCAGCCTCTAATTAGCATAATGTAAATGACAATAACACCCCACATTCCTACAGGACTTCACTGTTTACAAAAAGGAGGGTTCATACCTATTATTTCAATAGTATCTCCATTTGATTAATGACAGCCTGTGGGGCGAATTCACTCAAGGTCTCTTAACCTAGGTAATGAGCATGGGAAACCAGGGTGGTGGTGCATGCCTGTGACCCCAGCACTCTGGGAGGCTGGGTCAGGAGAATCAAAATTTGGAGGCCAGCTTGCACAACTTAGCAACTTAGAGAGACCCTGTCTCAAAATAAAATATGAAAAAGGAGTGGGGACATGGCTGCAGGTACAGGCACAGGGCTCAGTCCCTGGCACCGGGGGGTGTGGGGTACAAACCAGTTTTCCAGACTCCAGGCCAGAGTTCTTTGCCTGTTACACCTCAACACCTGCCACGATGCAAGGAAATGTGGAATACAACAGCATAATACTAACACATAGCTTTAAAGAATTTTTTCATTAAATAGTGTTTAGATTCTTCCCCTGGGAAATAGTAACACTGTATGTCTTTCACTAGATCTAAATAATAAAGGCTGCTTTATTTTACTAGCTGTTATGAGGTGAATGTTTATATTGCCCTCCCTACACACACACACACACACACACACACACACACACACATACAGAGTCACTCACACACACACAGATTTATATGTTGAATGCCTAACCCTCACTGGGAGGTTATTGAAGGATGGGACTTTGGGAAGTCATTAGCTGTAGATGAGGGTGGGGCCCTTGTAATGGGATTAGTGCCCTTGTAAGAAAAGGAACACAGGATATCTCTCTAGGCAGGTCCATTGAGGAGAGCCTATGGGAACCTTCTTTCTGAAGGCTGCTCTCTACAAGCCAGGAAGAGAATCTCCTGGCACCTTGATCTTGGAATAGCCTCCAGAACTATGAAAGATAAATCTGTTGCTGAAGCCATTGAGTCCATGGTATTTTGTGACAGCAGTCTGAAAGCCATCCACTACTAGCAGCAGACTCTTCATCAACTTAAAAGAAACTTTGCATTCATAAAAGCTAACTCAGAAGAGGACTAAATGTCTATCAACAAGTGACTAGATAAGAAAATGTGATTTTTTTTTACACAGTGGAGTATGACTGTGCCATGAAGAAGCATAATGTTAAATCATTTGTGGGAAAATCGATACACCTTGAGACCATAACGGGAAGTGAAATAAATCCCGCATGAGCTTAAATGTCACACGGTTTCTCTTATATGAAAAAACCCCAAATATAATACTGCAAAGAGCAAAATAAAAGAAAGGTAATAAGAAAGAGAGAGATAGATCTTTTTCAAATGGGAAGGGGACAAAGAGGCGGAAGAGGGGAGCAGAAGAAAAAGAACTGAGGTGCGTTTTGTACGTGTACCAGCTCCCCACCAGGAATGCAATCATGTACTGCAAACATGTAGTGATAAAAATTAAAAGTTCAAAATAAGGGCCATGCTGCACACACAGTGAATCCATATTTCCTCAACTGTATTTTATAAATTTTAATACTTTACTATTTTAAAGTGTATATTTCACACATTCTTGATTATTCCGCTGGAGCAGGGACCTTTGCTTTGGCACTTCGGATCACATCGGTCCCTCATGGTCATCATGGGTTGTTTTGTGAAATGTTTCATAGCACCTCTGGGGTCCACACACTAAATGCCCACAGTGCTGCTCTACCCGCCCCCACCAAGCATGATAACCAAACACTGTGTCCAGATAGTACCCAATATATCAGGGGTAAAAATTTCTCCTGTTGAGAATTAGCCCTATTGCCTAATGTGCTCCTGAAGCAATTACATTATCTGCACGTTTTTAATTCGCTTACATTGAGTTCAGTGAAGAGATAGCAAGACCAGCCCTGTGATTTCAGCAACAAAGACAATGATACTTTATGTGCATTTACAGGAAGGAACACAACTATAAAAAGAGCACGGGCCAATTCTGACCGAGGTTTCACATAGAAATGAGAAGCCCATTGCATGGCACAGTCCATACACCGCATGCTACAATTCTGAATAATCAGAGTAGAATTTTAAGATACAGTTTCCTTTCTTTCCCTGCCTTGCAAACATAATGTTTCATTTTGAGAAAAGTATGAGTGCTAACCCTACCTACCCATATGAAAAAATGATAATTAAATCAGGGTTATGTAGCCTTCTGGGGAAAACACTGCTTGAGTTTGTGATCTTACTTGAAGGGGTGACATTGTTATGCAGGAAATCCCAAGGGAACACTTTTGTGAATCTTCTCTAAAAATAGCTATTTCACCTAATTTCATCAGTAACAATAACCAGCGGGCAGCCAGATCCTTATCTTTCTTCAAGAGCAAAAGGCTAAGGACAGAATGACCAAGATATCTCGTGCGGTTTGTTTCACTGTATCTTCATTTTCACTCAGGTTCTGCTGATTAGTACGCTGAAGATGAATTACGAAGGCCTGTGCTTCTTGGCTTTCCATAGGGTCAAGAAAAAACACCACAGCCACTTTTAATGCTGGACCAGCGACCAACGCATAAACTTTTATTTATTTTACAGGAGCACAATTTTATCCATGGTAGAGGGTTTCAAACACTCCAGTTTGCCCAGCACTTTCTTGGCTTTACCAGTGAAAAATTCTCACATCCTAAGAAATCCCTAGGTCTTGGGGTAAACCTAGATGGTTGGTCATCTTACCTGAGGAATTATTAGTTTTTTGACAGAGATTTATCGAAGAGAACTTTTAAAATGTTTTCCAAATACTGGGAAGATTAGGGTAAGAGCGGTCCCTAAATCTACTTTTTCTGGGAAAAAAAAAAAATCCACGTAACAATCAAGTGGCACATAGCATATGGAACGTGCATTTAACGAGTCTATACGACTTGCAGTTGTTTGCCACTGCAATTGTGAAGACAAGCACTACCAAGGGCAAGAAAACAGTCTGTCTTGGAGTGCTTCATTGAAGCAAGGACACACGTCCAACTTGAAAGGAAATACAGGCCACACTTTGTCTATGGGGGGATCCTGCAGCTATTCCCCTGCAAATGCAATTCAAACAGGTACTGAGATCTGAAGCATAGAGATATCCACAAATTAGAAGAAACTTGGTTTTTAAAAAGGAAAGAAATCCATGCCACAGAGAAAACTATCTCAAAGCAGCAATAAAGGTTTTTTTGATGTTAATCACTCTGCTGCTACGAGCGTGTTTTGAAAGTCTATACCGGCAATGAAGTTTCTTGAGACCTTTATATAAAACATACTTTATATAATATTTATATTGTATAAATATAATATATATTATATTATTTATAATATTTATATATACTTTATATAAAATATAAATTTTCAAACTTAAAAAATTGTCAAGTGCCAGCTTCACCTTTACAAAATCCATGTGTGTAAAATGTGCAAGCCCATACTACTGTAATACTTTGCTTTTACAGCTGTTATGCTAATAATTCATTCAACTAGTGTACTAGTGATACCTGAAGAAAATTCAGTGGTATTGAAGTTCTATCATTTTAGAATTATACCTCTTTAGAGTACCACCATCTTGGAAGTATATATTTAAAGAAATGGCACTTTATTTATCTCAAGCAATTTATGAATCTTCTTGACTCCTAAAACTGATCAAGAACCACAGAATGTTTTATATGTTCCTTATAGCATGTTATTTATAGATTATACTTGAGTTTATTACATTACATGAGAAAGATTTCAGTGGGAAATCCTTTCCTTTCACCTATTTGGGTGTCAAACAACCTACAAGCAAATGTCCCCAAAGAGAGTGCTGAACAGCAACTTGATGCTGTAAGGACATATAGACACTTGTCACCACAGATCATGATAAAAGTGAGAAAAATCACTCTATGAACTTTTAATTGCCAGCTCTAAGCAAGCTGATTTGTCGCTATCATTGCTAGAAATTAACATATCCATTATTAAGAAAAGTGAACAATAAAAAAGAACAAGAGGAATGAACAAATTGAGTAAAAAATATTCAAGCCCCCAAATATTAAGAGAATTCTGAGTCATCATTGAAGATCAAATGAATACTCTTTTTCAATTTTTAAGGCCTACTGCCACCTGTCTAGAGTTCAAGATAGAGATATACATCTTGAAATTAGCAAAATAAACTATATTTTGGCACTTTCCTTTGAAGACATTTTAAATGTAAAGGCCTCAAAATAGAAACCTTGAATTTAAGGTAGTATTACGATTCCTTTTTAGTTATGTAACTAAACAATTCTCATGTATATCCCCCATCTTGTTTAGGCTTCTGTAGGTTAATCTTGCAAAATTTTGAGATTAGTACATCTTATAAAGTATTTGATGACAATATTACTAATATCCACCTCTGCACATATGTAATGATCATATGTTGTTTTCAATCTCTCAGATGCAAGTTACACAGAACATTATAATGAGAAATGTATGGGGGGTATTCAATGCCATATTACTGGTTTCAATTAATTGCACACAAATTACGTAAAATGTGGCCTATAATTAACAGATGAATTAAAAAGCAATAAAAGCAAAAGTAGCTGCAGTTTAACCCTAGCACACCCACACTAAGATATATTTTAAAAATGTACCAGGCGAGGGGTATAGCTCAATGGCACAGCACCTGCCTGGCAAGCACAAAGTCCTGAGTTCAATTCCTAATACCAAAAAAAAAAGTACCAAGATTGAGACAAAATTCAGGTAAAGTGCTCCAAAGCCATGCAAGTCCTGAAATGATTTGTGATATAGTCTCATTTTTGTCTTCATTGGTCAGTGACTCTTCACTGTGGTCTTTTTTCCTAATTAAATGCTGGACTTTAGGAGGAATGCAACTACAATGGAAAGCTTCAGGACTCTCGGTGAAGACAAAAGGCCCAGGACTGTAAACTCAGACTGACCAGGAACCACTGCAGGATTAAACTGAAAACTCCAGTCCAGACTTTTGGCCTATGCTTGACACCGATAGCTCCAACAGGAAAAGTATGACTTTGCCTCTACAAAGTTGAAGTAGAAAAAAAATTAAGAGTTTTCACACTACACATACATTTACTCCAAAAGCTAAATTGAGTACACTGTGTGGTGGAGAAAGTAACTCCTATTGATATTTGCTTTAAAAAAAAAAAGACACCAAAAATTTAGGCAAATCAAACAACCCCAAGATAGAGTCTGTCATGGAAATTGCATGCTAATGGCACAGTATCCCCAGTAGCTTTACAGTCTTCCAGTCAGTCTTATTTTGCCACCAGTTTGGAAAGAAACAAAAAATACTTCTGTTTTTTATGTGTCACCTAATTTAAATTGTTTTCTAAAAACAAAGCCTGCTGGTAACTTTAAAACGTCTTCCTGAAGCTACTTAAATCCAGCATGCAAAAAACCTTTCCTCATCGCATTGATAGTTAAATAATGTTAAGGACGCTTAGGATAAAGCTGCTTTAACATTGTTTGCTTAGATAGAGACCTGGTAAAAATACATGTTTCAATTTGGCCAAAGAACTGTGTGTGTGTGTGTGTGTGTGTGTGTGTGTGTGTACAATAAAACTGTTTAGATGTCAACTATTATGTTAATGTAAAAAAACTGTATCTTGCCATGGAGAATTGAATGAATGCTGTATTTTCAATTAAATTTTCTCATTTGTTTTAAAATAAGCGATGCTGATAGCTTGTAAGACTTTTGCCTTATAACCATGAAAGTAACTCTATTGTTATATCAGTGATCTTCATTTCAGCCTCTTGTCATTTTACCGAAAAATACTTCCAAGGGAAAATACAATAAAGATATTTTTAATCTAAAGGTATCTTAAGTTTTTGGAATTTTTCCATTTCTGATAATACTATTCCCATACTATGAAATGTATCATTATGCACTTCTATTTGTAAAATGTGTGTACACTTGGGTGCAGATGGATATTTAGATATATGCACACACACATCTATAAATTCTGAGCAGACCAAGTAGAAAATTCCTCTAAAAAAGATTCCTTGAACAATATAAAAATGGAATCTTTAAAAGCAAACAGCACAAAACAGACTGATATGCCCAACTGGTGTTTCAAAATGCTTACAAGCAAACAGTTACCATTTATTGATCACCTATTTATGGTTTGAGAATATCCAAGATCATGGGAGATAAGACAATACCTCCTAAAAATCATGACAAAGGTAATGATTTAAAAATACACCTCCATATTATAAAAAGTCAGGTAAATTTACCCTTTGAGAGAAAAAAACTTTAATATTAAAATTAGTTATCCTTTCATAATCTTCTTCAAATAAAGAAATAATCTGTAGGTTTCTGCTTTCTCCTGCCACAAAAACAGATCTCTTCCTGGCACGGCACTCCACAAATGTCCACTGCAAATAGTATTATTCTTCAAAAGCCTGGACAGAACGTTTCAGGACAGAATTTTTCATTGAATTGCTGAATTTTTATATTGTAGGACTGGCTATGAGCCACTACAAAATGCAAAGACAGTTCAGACAGTTCAAACTCTATTATTTTCAGACACAAAAACCATAGAATTTTGTACAAAACTTTGATTTTTATTTGCGAAATTAAAAATATGGCATTTTATATATATAAACTTCTATTCCTCTATAAATATAGATGATCTTGTGATAGTGGACAGAATAAATGCATACCAAATTCAAAGACCAGTGCCATTTTAGGGCATGACAGATATAGACGAATTTAGATCCTAAGTACCGGCATTTTGATAAACTCTTTAAAGTTTAAAACAATACAATCAGGAGGATTATTCTTCTCCTTTTCACAGAGAACTAAAGTGAATATTTTTAAATGGCTTCAAAGATTTACAGTTGACAGATTTTTTGTAAATCCAAAGAAGAGCACACAGGGTTTCACGGAGACTGCAGCTTCCCTTTAGCATGCAGGCCCACGTTCTGCCTGCTTCACTCAGGAACTAACCTCGTTCGATTATTCTACTTCCTCTGCCCCCTGAAACCCTCCTACGGTATTATTAGTCGTGGGGACTGTTGTTCCTCCTGCAGGATGTGTTGCTGAATGATAATCGTAATAATATATGGAAAGTGTACAACTTTTACATTTCAAAGTTTCTGATATACGTCTAATTCTCATTTGATTAAAAATAAGAAAAGAGCACTTCATTTTGAAGACTCCCATTACACTGAAATCTCCTTCAAGTTTTCATCCTGTTTATGTTCTGCTGTCCTGCTAAGGAAAGCAAAGATCAATCCCTTCCCAAAGCTTTCCAGGTGATCTCTAGTTTCCAATTTCCAGAAGGGGAAAATCTCGACTCGGGCAGTCTCCCTCTTCAAGGCAGGTTGCCAGGCATCAGTATGTAATTAGAATTAACATTTTATAACCCCTCTGCAGTCTCTCCCATCCCACGCCACGCTTCGGGCCTCTTCCCATTCAGTAACCATATCTTTCCGTGACGCGGGCCAAACCACACCAGGTTTTAGACACTAGCGAATGAAATGAGCTCATCCATCAAAAATTAGACTTAAAAAAGTTTGGCATTCGTTAGCCTTCTCAGCCTCTAGCCAGCTTAGGTGGACCAGGGAGTGTCTGGGCCTTGGAGGAGAGTGGGGGAGGGTGGGAATGCAAGCCGGGCCCCTCTTAAGTCGGGGGAAGGGTCTCAAAATTCAGCTTCGGGAAGTCAAAGGGACAGGCCCTCGCCCCTGAACAAACGTGCCCCTAAACAAGGAAGGACCTGGAATGGGTGAAATCCACCTCCGGATTTGGAGTATGGAGTTCTGTACCTTAAGATTCCCCATCCCAAGCAAGAAAGGAAGGGCAGGGCCCACGGAGAGGTGGGAAGTGACCCCGGGAAGCCCTGGCACCCCGCAGTGTGGGCTGAGGGCCCTGCACCTCCGCAGACAGGGCGGGGCTGGGCGCACAAGGAAGAGCAGGAGTACTATGCTGTGCTGCGGTTTTATCTTCTCTGTAGTCCTCCAAAAAGGGCATGAGAGAAAAGTCTCAAATGGTTAAACCACCCTAAATAATTAAAATCTTAAAAACAAACAAAAAAAAAACAAGAAAAAGAAAAACGCGTGATCGGTAGTCTTTAAATACAAATATACTTACAAAAATCTTACACAGGCTATTTACAATCATAAAAGCGTACAGTCCTGGTACCAGAACGTGAGAGCAAGAGCAGCGGTCCGGTCCACACCCCTCTGGCAGTAGAGCCCTCCAGTCCACTCGCCCGGGGAAGGGCGGAAGCTCACAGGCTGCGCCGGCAGAAAGGGGGGTGCGAAAGTGAGGGTCTAGAAAGGAAGCCTAGGGCTGCTAGGCACGGCGTGGACTCCGACGCGGCCGGCTTTTGGGGGGCGGAGGGCTGAGACCCGGAATGAGCCGAGTTGGGGGCCTCAGACGGTGGTCTCCCCCTGCTTGCTGTTGGTGAGTCTCGTGTAGAACTTCCTCCAGGAGTTGAGCGTCTTGCCGGACCAGATCCAGAAGCCCGACGTGATGCCCACGATCAGTGTCATAAGGTACTTGATCATGAAGACCGTGAAGTCGGGGCTCATGGGCGGGTGCGGTGGGGCGCCCCCACCTCCCTGGAGGTGAGGGCAGGGGATGGCGTAGCTCTTGCAGCTCTGGGCCACCCAGCTGCGCTCCCACTGGTCCCGGAAGGCCTGCTCGTAGAAGTAGCAGGCGATGACGATGGTGGCCGGCACCGTGTAGAGCACGCTGAACACGCCGATGCGCACCATGAGCTTCTCCAGCTTCTCGGTCTTCGTGCCGTCGTGCTTCATGATGGTGCGGATGCGGAAGAGCGACACGAAGCCGGCCAGCAGGAAGGACGTGCCGATGAACAGGTACACGAAGAGCGGCGCCAGCACGAAGCCCCGCAGCGCGTCCACGTTGTTGAGCCCCACAAAGCACACTCCGCTCAGCACGTCGCCGTCCACCTGGCCCAGCGCCAGGATGGTGATGGTCTTGATGGCGGGCACGGCCCAGGCGGCCAGGTGGAAGTACTGCGAGTTGGCCTCGATGGCCTCGTGGCCCCACTTCATGCCGGCCGCCAGGAACCAGGTGAGGGACAGGATCACCCACCAGATGGAGCTGGCCATGCTGAAGAAGTACAGCATCATGAAGAGGATGGTGCAGCCCTCCTTCTTGGTGCCCTGCGCCACGGTGCGCGCCCCGTCCTCGGAGAACTTGTCGTTGCACACCACCCGGTCCTCCAGCAGGAAGCCGGCGATGTAGGCCACGGCCACCGCCGTGTAGCAGCCGGACAGGAAGATGATGGGCCGCTCCGGGTAGCTGAAGCGCCGCATGTCCACCAGGTAGGTGAGCACCGTGAAGAGCGTGGAGGCGCAGCACAGCACCGACCAGATGCCGATCCAGGTGCGCGAGAAGCGCAGCTCCTCCGGCCCGAAGTACATGAGCCCGTATACCTTCGTGGGCTCGCAGGGCGCGCCGCAGTCCTTCTCCCCCAGAAAGTGGTAGTTGAGGTACGAAGGCACCTTGAGGGCGCGCGGGCAGGAGAACTTGCCGCGGTCCGCCGCGCCGGCGCCCCCCGCGAAGCCGCCGCGGTAGCCCCCACCGCCATGCTGGGGGTTGCTCGTCCAGAACTCCGGCAGCAGCGAGGGCGTCGGGGTGCCTTTGTCGGACGTGTTCTGGCCCACGCACAGCTCGCCGGCGCCGTGCACCGGGAACTTCTCGCACTTGAGCGTGTCCGGCCACTGGAAGCCGAACTTGTTCATGAGCGCCTCGCAGCCCTGGCGCGCGCGCTCGCACAGGGAGCGGCAGGGCGGCAGCGCCTGCTCCAGCACGGTGCACACCGGCGCGTACATGGAGCACAGGAAGAATTTGAGCTCGGCCGAGCACTGCACCTTCACCAGCGGGTAGAACTGGTGCACCTCGAGGCCCGCGTCCTCCTGGTTCGTGTGGCCCAGCAGGTTGGGCATGATGGTCTGGTTGTACGCGATGTCCGTGCACAGCGGGATGGAGATGGGCTGGCAGTAGCCGTGGTCCGGGATGGAGATGCCCCGTTCGCCGTTGTACTGCTGTGCGCCCTGCTGCGGCTGGGGCGGCGGCGGCGGCGGCGGCGGGGGTTGCTGCCCCGGCCCGGGCCCCTGGCCGGCCGCCTGCGCTCGGACCCCCAGAAGCAGCGGGGCCTCCAGCAGCCAGAGCAGGAGCAGCAGCCGGCGCGCCCAGCGCCCGGGGTCAGCCGGGGAGCGGCGGTGGCCGCGCGCGTCCCCGCTCCCCTCCTCCGCCGGCCAAGCCGGGGGCGCCCGGGCACAAAGTTCCCAGCTCGCGCCGCCCGCGGCGGCCCGGGACTTCTTAGGCGCCTCCTCCTCAGCCATACTTTCTCGGCGCCGCTCGGCCGCGGCCGGAGACCTCCTCGTCCTCCTCGCCGGTGCCCTCCGTCGAGCCCAAGCCGCGCACGGCCCGCTGCCCCGGCTTCTGCTCGGAGTCCCGCAGCCGCCGCCGCCGCCGCGGAAACTTGCGGTGCATGAAGCGCGCGCGCGGGCGGCGGGGAGAGCCCGGGTGGCTCGGGCGCGCCGGGTCGCGTCCCGCCTTCCTGGCCCTGGGCGCTCAGCTCCCGGCTGGCGGCGCGCGTTAGTGGTCGCGGCTGGGTAGGGCGCGCAACTCTCCGCAGCCCAGCGGCCTGGGTTCCCCCCTGCGCCTCCGCCTCCTTCTCCGTCGCCGCCGCCTGACCATTTGTGTCAATCCCTCAACTCGCTCCCTCTCCTCTCCCTCGCGCGCCCTCCGACCGGTTTCCAGGCGCCCCGCAGTCTATCTTTCACCAGGAGGGAGGAGCCTTGAAACCGACGCGGAACTGGAGGCTCAGGGACCGTCGCCCAATCGCCGCCCCGGCTTCCCGGCGCAGAGGGAGCCCGCCCGCCGCCTCCGCGGAGGAGCCGAGGCCGGCGGCGGGCGGAGGAGGCGGGAGGGGGAGGAAGTGGCTGTGGCGGCGGAGGCACCGCTCGGGCACAAAGAGTGGGTTTGCTGTGAAGCGGGACGGGCTTGGTTGCTTTTGCTTTTGCGGAAGAAAGGGCGAGATCAAGAAGGAGAATGGTCCCATATGCTGCTGGGGATAATGAATAGGAGTCGGCGGACCGCGGGATTTAGCTTTTCTTTGCTTTTGTGCGTCTTCGGGTTTAAAAATCCTGCTCTTAAGGCTAGTTACAAACGGCGAGCCGCGCGCCGCGGCCGGGACGCGCGCCCCACTCGGAGCCGGCGCCGCAAGGTCCCCCGGAAGCGTCCTGGAGCCGGGCCGGGGTCCTGGGGGCGCCACCCGGGAGAAGTTCTTCGCGGCGCTGCGGAGGGCGGAGGCGCCTAACGCGGCGCAAACTTCGGTGGGACGGGCGGCCGGCTGCGCCTTCTGCTGCCGCCTTCCTGCTTGTGCTTAACTTTTTTCTCCTCTTTAATCAAGTCAGAAACAGAAACAAAGGAATGATCCGTGGCGTTTTTGGAGAGAACAACTTGGGAACCCGGGGCGCAGGGGCGGGGGCGGGGTGGAGGCGCCTGTCTGCGACCCCGGAGGTGGCGCGACCGAGCTGCGCCCCCGAAGGCGGGCCCCGGGAGAGCTGCCCAGCCTGCCCTGCCCGGAGGGCGCCCTCGGCCCGCTGGGACCCCTGGGGCCTGGGCCTTGTGGACTCCACGAGCTGAGCTGTAACGTAGGTTTCCACTGTACGCAGAGTGGAAGACGCCAGTTCAAAACACAAAACAAAAAAAGGAGTCTGAGAAAAGAAAAAACAGCAAACTTCACATTTCCTTCTGAATTCCAGCACAATGCTGTTCATCTTAGCATGTGTACGTTCTAGCTCTCCTTGTAAGATTAAATGATGGTTTAACTGTGTGATTCAGCTTTATCGATAAAGTGCCATTGTAGTATTAATTCTACAAAGGCCTGTGGGTCTTTGACTAGACAATAATCTCAGGATGCCTTTTCGCAACTGTTCTGTCATTCCTTGATCTACTCTTTTTGTTTAGTAGATATTTACTAAGCACCCGCTGCAAGCGCTGCCCTAGGGGTAGGGTAGAGGAGGGAGAAGCAGGGTTCAGCTTCAGAGGACCGAGGGCGCAGCAAGAAACGTCGACCGCTGATCGTGGTGTCCACCCGCCAGCTAGACGGGCGCGGGGAAGAAGCGGCTCAGCTGAGGTGGGGGCTGAGAGGGTTCTGAGGAGAGTTGGGTGGCTACGAAAGAGAGGATAGGACGTGTTTAAATGGCTGAAGGGGCAGGCAGGGAAGGTTAGTGTGCCGGGGGCCCGATGCCCGCACCGAGGCAGGAGAAACGATTTTAGTCCACACCAAAAAGTGCGAGCCAAGTTATGCGGACAATAGGGAGCTATGGAGAGTCACGCTCACGGAAGCAGGGAGGGGATTTAGGCAAACCGTGATTGAGAAGCTTTACCCTCCACAGGTAAGGGTCGGGTCTCTGAAGACCAGGGTTACTTGTACAGGACACCGTAAATTTCAGCCCTATGCGTATTGGTGTCTCTTAAGGAATCAGCAGTCATAGCTTGATCTATTTTTTAAAAATTTAAATTAAGTTTAATGTACAATTTAGGTACATACAGTGATCACATTCATCATGGGGGATTTATACCTGTACATGATATAATTTGATTTATCTTCCCCTCCCCTCTCCCACCCCTCTCCCCTCCCACCACCCCTCCCTCCTCCCACCCCTGCCTTCAACCCCTCTTTGCCTTATTTACAAAGGTTTGTTTCCATTTTATCCTCATTTTCCCTTTCCCTTCCTTCCTTCACCCCTCCCCTTCCCTAGTTACCCTTTGCTTTTGAACAATTCCTGCTTATTTCACAGTATCTGTTGTACAGTTTGGTTCCTATTTATTCTATATCAGTCTCTCACCCTAGAGGGTAAAAATCACATTCGTTTGTCTCAAATGAGTGTATTAATATTTTTCAAATACTCATAGAGGTAGTACATTCATAAAATACACATTCGTTTTCAAAGCATTTTGATTCCTAATACTTTTTTGTTTTTATTTATTTATTTGGTATCGAGATCGAACTCAGGTCCTTGCACTTGCTGGGCAGGCACTTGTGCTGCTAAACTGTGTCCCCAGCACCTTCCTAGTACTTTTTAAAGCAACAAGTAGTAAGGGCTTGTCATATGAGACTCTGTGTGCACATGGCTGTGTGTGTGAGTGTTGGTGCGATGCTGGCATCAGGCTCCCGGGGAGGGTTTCTCAGTAGCTGTCCTTCCACTCTGCTGCTCTTACCCCTGCAGACAGTGTCCTGAGCTTGGAAACCCTCCCAAGCGGCTTCTTTCTTATAAAGATTTGTCTCTCAAGGTTGCTCTGACTCATTGGCCTCCATGAAAAGTGAATTTACTCTGATGCTGACGTGATGAACCTATGGCATGCTTGTTATTGTGTTCTTATGACAAAAGATGATAATGCAAGTTTTTTTTTTTCTAAACTAAAACCTCAGTATTCAAGTTTAATTGCAGTGTTGGCCTTTCCAATAAGTTAGTTTGGGGGTGCAGTTTGGCACTGGGTCTCTGGTCCACCGCCATCACTGCTCTAGCGTATTCATTACCAATAACTGTCACGTGTGTGAACACCTACCACCCTCACTGTCACACCAGGTCTTTCCCGTTCTCTCCCAGAGGGGTAGGGCACAGGGGATGTAGCAGGGTCCTCGTTTCCCACTTTTCAGAGTAGGTGACATGCTCCTGCTTCAGACGTTGTCCTAATGAAGTTCTTGAGCTTGTTTGTCCTCTACCAGCTGATGAAGTTTAGCAGGTGGGAAGCTTGAGAGGATAGCCAGGGTTTTGTCAAAAAGGAGGTGGGGGCTGTTCTTTTCAGAGTAAGGAGCCAACAGATGTAGATATCATCTAAGAACTAGTTTTTCTCCAGTTTACAGACAGGCCCAACAGACTAGGTCCAGAAATGTTAAGGGGTGTCCCTTGGGTTAACCGGCGTCATTTGGCTTGAGTTTCATTAGGTGGTTATTTCAATCTTCCCCACATTCTTCTGAGTAACTATAGTTCTTTTTAATCTTTTAAAAATTAGTTCTCTATAGATATTCTCCCCGAATAGATTGCATTTAAAAACCATGTCAAATTTTTAAAAAAATTATGTTCTGAGAGTTGTCTTCTGCAGTTAAAATAATCCATCAATCTGATCTTCTGTTTATTTATTATTTTAACCTAATATCTCACTCATTGAGCCTTGTGATAGGGAGGAAGCAGTTCCAAGTGGCAGCCACCAACAATCCCTGGTATGGAAGGTCTTTGGAAAGTAGTGATGGTAATGGTTAGTAAAGTACTGGAAAAGGAATTGCAAGCAGCAGTTTTAAACTTCAAGAAATACTATTTTTTCAGACTATGGAAAAGTCATGAAGTATGAGCTTAGCAATAAAAATATTTCAAGTAAGTCAACCCACCTGATAAACATATCCTGACTCCTCCCTGCTATTTGTTTATTAAGCAGCTGCCTCAGTCACAGTTGCTGATACCAAAGATCTCATTTTGCTAGGCCTTTCTCAAGTCTTTTGGAGCTGCTCTAGACTGCTTATGACAGTTTAATGTGGATAAATACCAAGAAAAAAACCCAGTTCCAATTATGTACTATGGGTGTACACAGATGCATGAACAGTTAAATGAATGTTCCATACAACATGTGTGACCTCAAGCTTCTAAGTGAGCTAGCTTGCGGATGACATGCCAGTCTCTGTTGAACACCAGAGATTACAACACAGATTAAGACTCTATCTTTGAGTACCTACTGTGTGTGTTTTGCACTGTGTACACACATTGCCACTGAACCCGTACTTTGAGATGGTCCTGATTATTATCCCTTTTAGTTGATGAAGAATCTAAACTTCAAAGCAGTTAAATATTTATTCAAGTTCCCATAGCCAGTGAATGCCCTCGTAGGCATATCTGACCAAAGTCCACAGACTTCCACTGTGTAACATTGTGGGATCATGTCCACTCCTCAAAATTATAACAGAAAATGTGGTTTCTGCACATATATCAATGTGACTCTTCAGAATTTGATAGTGTTCTACCCCAGGATATACATGGTGAGGATAAACACTGGGATTCGCTGATGAGTTAGACCAGCAGTTCCCAAATTCTGTTCTTTGAAATACAGTATCTTTCCCCCAAGAGAATTATGTGAAATCAGTTTGTTCAAAGAAGTTTCGAAAAAGCCCATACCCTATGCCCCCTTTAGAGTTTCATATTTGCCTACTAAGATTTCTAAGAAGCACCAAGGTAAGGAACCCTTTTTACATCTTGTCTTGATCTGGTACCCTCATATGCGGGGGATTGTGGGACTGTGTGTTTGTGCACTCGTACATACAGACACAGATATATCAATGTTTCACTTGACATTAATGCTCTGTGGGGTGCAGTTTGAGCAATGCTGCATCGGACCTAATGTATTTTCCAGTTGGATCGCTGGCTCTGTGGCACTTCGATACCCAGGAATAGAAAATGAAACCCTTTCTGCCTTGGGTTCCTTGGCGCTCCTGAGTCCCCCTGGGGGCGGCTTGATCAGGAGCTGGTAGCGGCAGAGAAAGCTCGGCTTCCACTATTCCTCCTCTTTCTGAGAAGCGTTGTCTTTCTAGAGATGCATTAGGTACGGTTCTACCTAAGCGTTCGGCGTTGATCTCCCCCTTCTTGAATTTCTACCTCAGGAAGGTTGCATGTGCTCATTCTTATCTCTCAAAACACCTGTACTCTTTTGCGTAATTCTGAAAGTGAATTTTTTTACTTTTACACAAATATGTACCTGTGGTTGATGAGATAGTTCTTGCATTAATTCGCTCTCAGTCTTAATTTGTAATTCTCACATAGGTCTTGTCTATCATGTATCTATCTATCTATCTATCTATCTATCTATCTATATCTTTCCCTATAGAACTCATCAAAAGACATTGTCAAGTACCACCCGTTCTTATATATAAAAGTTTACAAAAAATTTGACCTGAATGTAGAACAGTGATTATTAGAAGATTGAAAGTGAGGGCGAGAGTAGGTATGTGATTTGTTCAGTGCCCACTGTATGCACTGAAATATCACCCTGAACCTCATTAATATGTATAATTAATACATAGCAATCAAAAACAAAATAAAAAGGAATGGCCATTATGATTTGCTTCACTTTTAGGTACTCGTAGCTGATTCGTATAATGACCCCAAAGTAGATTATCATTTGAACATCAGCCACAGCTTATTAGAATTTACATTTTAAACATGGTAAGATACAGAGGTTTAATATTTTATTTATTTTTTATTTAAAGATAGAAGAATATAAACCCAAACAACACAAAAACAATAAGGAAATACAAAATTATAGAGAAGATAGTGGGGAATTGACAGCAGATGCTGTATTACATAATGTTACCTATTACTCAGTTATAAACCAGAATAACACAGAAACAATAAAGGAAATACACAATCATACAGAAGATATTGGGGAATTAACAATGGATGCTGTATTACAAAATGCTATCTTTGCTTTTGTTACTCAGTTATACAAATAATGGCATGTTCGATTAATTAAACAGTTTTCTCCACCCTCATCTCCATTGTTCCCCCATCCAAGCCGTCATCTTCCCTCTGATAATAACCATACTTTCTGGTTTATTTACTCCCTTGGGCTCTCACATTGGGAAGGCACGTGGCTGCTTCAAATCATGCTGTAACAAACATGGGTGCACTCAAAATACTATGGCACTAGGTGGAAAAGCACCCAACCTCAAAGACAGCACATAGGCAGGGACCCAGACATAGAGGTTTGATATAGACAAGTGTGTACAGTAGGTCTAACTGTGAATCACAGATTATTTGTACACAAATCTCACAATTTAAAAAATACAAGAATGAAAGGAGAAAAGCACCATCAGTGAATTGTTATCAATGAGGCAGGATAATTTTTACCCTAAATGCATTACTCTATTTCTCAAAAAGACCAGTATAAAGATCCTATCTCATGACTGCTTTAATTACTTCTGTTGTCATTGTGTAATTGAAAATGGGGTATGCTATCTGGGAAAACTCCAGCAAAACATCAAGCATTGGTATTAGATTTAGCATGCAGTCCTTCTGCGAGGGCCTGGCCAAAAAAATATAGATGAGCCCTTGTAAATTAAAACCTTATGCCTTCTGCACTTACATGGGGCCTCTCCAAGTAACTAAGATGCCGGGAGCTGACTTTGCAATCATTTTGCTGCAGAAAAAAAATTTAGGAGAACAAGTAAAACTTGTGCTTCTGTTAGGGAGCATTTCTGCTTTCCCTTCTGCAGATTGACTTGACATTGTGTGTGTGTGTGTGTGTGTGTGTGTGTGTGTGTGTGTGTGTGCCTGTGTTGGGTTGTAAATAATTCTATACCACTTTTAAAATCACAATCTGATAAAACTGTTTTCTTTTTCTTTGTTTCTTGCTTTTAACCTGAAATCTCCTGGCTGAAGGTAAACAGGAAGTCAATCCAGTTTCTAAAGCGTTGGTGCAACTTCTTAAAATAACATTTTTGGAATTACGTATGATTTAGAGTAAGTGTAGCTTGTGCCCTGGTGTTTTCATTTCAGATACAGCAATATTTCTTGGACCAGAGTAAAAGAAAAGCACTGAGCTGTCTTTGTGCTTTACTGGCAATCTGAGGTTGAAGATTTCTATTGTGAAAGAGGGAGGAGAGATGGGGGAAGGGAGGGGTGCAGAGGGAGGGACAAAAGGGACAGTTTGTCGCTTTACCATGGCACCTGATTTAGCTTTTTTTTTTAATACCAGGAATCGAATTTAGGACCTTGTGCTTGTCAGGTAGGCACTTGTGCCGCTGAGCTATATCCCCGACCTGATTTAGTCTTAACAGCTCTGATGCAGGTGATAGGTTGACCACCCTCATTCAGGACGCAAAGACAGAGCGTTAAGAAGCTGACCTGCCTGTCCATGGAAGACGTGAGAGAAGGGGGTTCACATGTAGTTACCACTGCTGCATGTCACAGAAAACAAACACAGTCCATGGTTTGTAACCTAATTAAAGAAATCTCATTAGGAAATATAAAATTGTTCTAAGATCCTACTTCTAAGACAGTCATTTGGGCAGGGCGTAGTGGCGCATGCCTATAATCCCAGCACTCAGGAGGCTGAAGCAGGAGAATTGTTGTGAGTTCAAGACCAGCCTGAGCTACAAAGTGAGCTCAAGGCCAGTCTGAACTGTAAAGCAAGACCCTGTCTCAAAAAGACCAAAAAAAAAAACAAAAAAAAAAGACAATGATTTGAGCCTTTTAGGGCAATGTCAGAAGACCATTTCTTACACTTACTCATGGTTGTGAAAAGAAAAGAGCCTGGGAGGGTGAATCAGGCTGAGCTCAGGAAAGTGTGCCTGTGGGGGAGTACACAGGAGCTTTCCCGCGATCCTAGCTGAGCCAGGGTGGGCCTTCAGGGGAGGTACTGTCCCTCCTCACATTTACTTCTGCATCCAAAGACAGGCCTGGACGGTGAGGTGTTTGCCAATGCTGGGTAAAAACATTGGCTTCCTGTTATCCTGGAGAGTCTGTCTAGCCCTACTGCACCTCAGTTTCCTCACTTATAAACTTCCAGGGATAATGGAAGGGGTAGTTTACTGGCTTGGACTACTGCACTTCTGATCACAGGAAAGAGGTACACGTTGTCTACAGCTGTCAGAAGATTAATCAGTAGGCAAGTGCAGTTGTTTTGAAACTGTCTCCATGCATCCATTTTCAGAATCTCTCACTTGTTGATCTGTTAGGATGCAGTACATTTGGGGTCCGTTTAAACCCAAGACTCTAATTTTCAGCTTTAATTTCCTCTCTCTTCTCTCAAACATCCTCTACAGGAGGAAGTGTGCTTCTCCTTGGAGCCTTTCAGTCTGGAGGTCACGTGGCACTCTGCTTGCTGCAGGTCCCCAGATTAACACGGAACTTTTAGCTTAGAAAGAAAAGAAACTTTGAAACCAGTGGAAACAACATGTGTATTTGAACAAATGTGCACACAGACCGAGCGTGGATGTGATGATTGTGATACTGTTAAAATTTCCCTTTTATCCCTTTATAACCCCCACACCCATTATTTTTTAAATGTTTCATAAACTTGTTACTGTATAACTCATTGGTATATTGGCATAAGATTATACCCATTCTATTATTCTCACATTTCTTGGAGTCAGGAATATAGACAGAGACAGTATGAATGACTTGTGTTCTGTACTCCACAGTCTGGGAACCAATGGGTGGGAAGTGACTTGAGCAGTTGAAGGCTGAAATAAGTGAGGCTCGGTGATCCACTTTCAAATTGCCCAGGCCCTTGACAGGCCTAGCTGGACCCCATGGAACTGTCAGCCAGAAGCTTGCAGGCGTTCGTCCGGCACAGGAGCCTTAGGGTGGTCACAGATCTGTCACCTGGCGCTGCAGGAGTCCAGCACACAAAGCTGGAGCTACCTGGTCTTTCATGATCTAGATTTGAAAGTTACGTGGTGCCACTTCCAAAGCATTCTAATAGTCAAAATTGTCATAGCCTGACCAGTAGCAGGTGCAAGGGACATATACACCCCACAATGGGAACAGTGTCCAAAATGTGTAGTAATTTTTAACAACTGCTACGCTAAACATCTGAATGTACAGTATACAATAAATTTATGTTATGGGATCAAAGATAGCGATCATGTAACATTTCATGCTTACCATATAGTAGTCAATTCTTACATCAATTATTTGAAGGATATCCTGCTACTGTCTCCATTTCTGTAAGGACAGTGAGCCTTAGGGAGGTTAAGGAACGGGTCACTCCCCAATGAACACAGCAGGAGATATGAAGCAAGATTGTCTGGCTATAGCATAAAGGAACTCAACTACTAGGCTATATAATTCTTCCCCAGCCAACCAGAGTAAAACCTTTTAAGAACTATTAAAAAAGTAAAGATATAGTTTCTCACAAATGGTGAGAAATGTTTTAAATGAAACAGATTTGGTGGACAAGGGTCCACAACAATTGAACAAAACATCTCCCTCTGCATAGATACCTATACCTTGGCAGAGTATTTTCCTGACAGGATTGAGGAGATTTGAACTGGCAGAGCTAAAACCTCCCCCAAGAGAGATGAGGTGAGTCACATGAGTGCAGAGACTTTCTTGTGAGTGCTGGGAAATCAGGCTTTTTATCATGGTCTCTTAGGTAGATATGAGTCCACAGTTCAGGAATGAATTTGCACCCAGAATTTGGCTGTTATTAAGACATACTCTAAAGCAAAGTTGTTTCCTCTTTCAAGGCAAGTATTTCTAAAGCTCAGAAATGCAAAACATCCATTTCTTAAACTCATCTTCCACACATCAGATCACCTTATGTAGCAGGTTCATGTCCTACCAAAAATATGAAATTACAAAGAGAGGCACCTCTGTGATTAATTCAAACCTGTGTCCTGTAAAAGGCCCGATCCTCATTAAAGCATTCAGCATGCAGATTGAAGAGGGTAACTCTTGGGAAGGAAGCCAGCTGTGGATGTGCTGAGGGCTGGAGGAGGAGGGGAGAATCCTGAAGCTCGGTGGCTTTAGAGTCAATTTGCATGTTGAAATTTCAACGCTGCCAGCCCTGTTTCCTGTTTGCCTCATCTATGGACATGGTATAGATAGGAAAAGGGATTTCTCCTACGCCTTCATTCCTGTCCACCCTCAGTAGCTTTCTCTGCTGCAAATGACTGTCATGGCTGCTCTGCCCTCACATGTGGGCCACCAGACTGCCAGAGTTGCTCAGCTGCACACCTGACCCCCGCCAGTCAGTTTGTCATGGACCATGCAGCCCTGACAGTGTCCACTGTTTTCCAGAGTTACCATCCTCTTTGTCTATGCTGCCCAGGTTCAGATTTTTTTCTGACTATGGTAAACAAGCTACTGCAGCCAGTCTTGGCATCCCAAAGTACTCAGGTCTTTGCACTGAACTCTTTCTGCCGGTACATAGTGTTTCCCAAAGTTGGAGGCAAGGCACCACTGGAGCAACTTGATCAAAGCTTTCAATTCAAAGGATTTCTCAACAACATAAAACCCAGACCAACAATCATCCCTTAACCTTCCCAACCAGCCCAAATGCAGTCTAATTCCTTCCCAGGTACTTCCCAAAGAGCTGTGTCAGACTTGTGCTTCCATCCATTCATTCATTCAGTGAGTGTTTATGGAATGCTGATCTCGTGCCAGGAAATCCACATGATGCTCAATACAACACCAAAGGCAGACGCTTTCCGTGTTTTCACAGAGCTTTCATTGTGGCTCACAGCAGAAATGTGATGCATTAAAATGCATGCGGGCATGACTTCATTCTAGTTGGTATAAATTGCATTGCCTTTGGGTTGGAAGTTATAGATAACTCTTGATAGCTTCAGTGAAGGAAGGAATTTATGGGAGAGGCATAGAAATGTCTAACAGGACCCAAGGAAGAGATTGTAAAAAGTGCCAGAACCAAATTAGTTATACTTCTTTGGCAGGAGGGTATGAACCTCCCTTCTGGTATACTTCATTAATGTGACTTAGTTATTCATAATTCCAAGTCTTTCAGTTAATAAGGGCACATCGTTGGTCCAGAGTGTTGTGTTTACTCTTCAACTAACTCATCTGAGCCAGGGATACTGGTCTTAGGGGTCAATCGTGGATGTTGTGGGCCACCCAGAATTATTTACACAGCAGAAGAAGGAGTTCTCCCAAAGGCGTCTGACATAACTTTGGGAAGGGTGTGGGAGCAAAGAATGTTTGCCTGTGGATGAGAAATAGTCTCGCCACCTGAGAGATGAGGAAGAGTTAGCAAAGTCCAAAGGATAAATGCAGGAAAGAGAAAGAGTGGGACATCGTGATAAACAGAAATGGAATCTGAAAATAGAAGCAGAAGAAATAAGATACATTTGAGAAGCAATGAGAGTGCTGGATTATAGGAAATGGCACATCTTCACTCTGGCGGACTGGAGGTCTTTCCTCAAACCTCACATCCTGGTCATCAGCTCCATAAGAAAGACAGTGGGAATCCTGGGGCCGGTCAGGGGACTCCTAAGTTCCTGTGCATGGCCCCCTGGACCTGGCTTCTTTTCACTATCACTAATAACGTTAATTGACACCTTTGATTAATGATTGTTTTTGCCTTCCAGAGCACCCATTTTCCTTGCAGAAATATCTTGGCTTTTCTTTTTGGGAAAAAAAAAAAAGATTGATTAAAATTCACTTCACCTACTTTCTCTAGATGTCATAGAGATGCCACCTTGTCTTGATATCTACAAAACAGACCTACATCAATTTGAAATGAGTTTCAAATAGTTTTTGAAGTGGCTCTTAAGTTCTAATAGCATCTAAAATTATTTTTCTGTTAACCCAGAGTCAGAAATTGTTTTGTTCTTTTGGAGAAAGAAAACTATTATGAGTTGCATAAAAGGAGATTCTAACCCAGGTTTATGAACACTTTAAGGGATAAATTCAAATACTGTGATAACTGTGGTGATCTGAAAATGTGGAGATTGTAGACCAAAGGTGGCCCCAAATGCCTTGTTATTCCTCCCAGCGTGAGAGAAGGTTTATGTCCCTCCCCTTGAACCAGGGTTGGGTTCATGGTTTGCTTTGAGTACTTCCCTTAGAATGAAGAGGAAGTGATTCTGGGCTGGTTCTAGGCCTACGTCTTCTGAGGCAGCAGCTTCTCTATTTATGTTCTTGGAAGCCAGCGGCTGTGGTGTCAGGAAACTTCCCTAGATCCTCAACAGTGAGGGGCATGGGAGGTCCTGCAGGTCGTGGTGCCATCTTCCGAGGGCCAGCACCAGCCCCCAGTGGAGCGTATGTAACTAGGGAGTGATCTCACACCCTGTGGAAAACTGTCCAGCTCAGCCCACTCAACCCACAGAATTGGAAGGCCCAGGAAATGTTCTTATTTTGAAGCTTCTTTCTTTTGGAGTGGTTAATTATGAAACAGTAGACGCAAAAGCAGGTTCCGTATGTGTTTCTCCTCCATTTCTTTAAGAGGAAGTAGAGTTTTGTTATTACCGTTTTGGTTTTTTGCTTTTTTGACTTTTGTGTTTTACTACTACTTTTTAAAACTGTTTAGCTAATGATATCAAAACTTATACAGCAAAACAGTAAATCATCCTCTTACCTCTTTCTCCTACTCATGGTTCCAATCTCAGAGGCAATCACTTTTGGCAGTTTATTAAGTATTTTTTTTTAAATAAAAGCACAAAAACATATTAACAAACAGACACAAATTAGCATAAAAAATAGTACAATCAAAACTGATCTACAGACAAGGTGACATGGACTCAGCAGTGGTTGTTGCTTTACCTATTGATATCTTCGAAGTGTATATATATGAATCCAGATACAGACATGCAAAATTGGTCAGACAATTAATCCTCTCAACAACAGAAAAACACAAAAAACAAAAAACAAAAGACAAAAAAAAACAAAACAACAACAACAACAAAAACCACCAATAGTTGCTGTTTTGCATATTGATATCTTCAAAGTGTGTGCTCAGGATAACACATACAGACATACAAGATTGATCAAATAACCCGTCATCAATTATTCCTTAGCATTAAGTGATATAATACAATAGTAGAACCATGTTACCCTCCTGCATATATGTATATTCATATATACATACATGCACTTTTGTCACTTTCTTTTCTCCTTTCCCTCGTCCCATCTGTTCTTTGCTTTTGAACAGATTTCCTTCATGTCTCTTAGTTTATATTCCCACCCTCGGGTTATTACACCAGTGATACAATACGTTGCCTGCACATGTACCGCTGATTTATTTCACTTATGAGTATGGACTCTAGTTTTGTCCACTTGCCTACAAAGTCCCCAAAACTGTCTTTCTTTATAGCTGAATGATATTCCATTATATAAAAATGCCACAATTTTTTAATCCAGTCTTCTGTGGATGGGCACTTGGGTTGCTTCCACAATTTAGCTATTACAAATTGTGCTGCTATAAACATGGGTGCACATATATCAGAGTGATATGATGTTTTCTGGGAAAATACCCAGAAGAGGAATAGCTGGTTTGAATGGAACCTCTAGACCTAGTTTGCTGAGAAATCTCCAAACGGCTCTCCACGGTGGTTACACCAGTCTGCATTCCCACCCGCAGTGTAATAGAGTCCCTATTTCTCCACATCCTCGCCAGCATTTGTTATTGGATGACTTTTTCATACTGGCCAATCTTACTGGGGTGAGATGAAATTTTCATGTTGTTTTTATTTGCATTTCTCGAATGACTAAGGATGTGGAACATTTTCTCGTATATTTACTTGCCATTTGTATTTCTTTGTCTGAGAAGTGTGTATTCATCTCAGATGCCCATTTCTGGATTGGGTCTTTGAATTTGGACAGGTACATGTTTTTTAATTCTTTGTATATTCTAGATAGAAGACCTTTGTCTGAGGGACAGCCAGCTAGGATTTTTTCCCAATTTGTGGGTTTTCTTTTTACTTTCCTGGTGATTTCTTTAGACATACAAAAACTTTTCAGTAGAATGAGGTCCCAATTATTGATTCTTTGAAGTGTTTCCCTTGCAGTTTCATTTTTGTTCATGAACTCTCTGCCTACTCCTATCTCTTCAAGATTTTTACCTACTTTCTCTTCCAATAGGTTTAGAGTTTCTGTTTTAATACTGAGGTCTGTGATCCATTTTGACCTGAGTTTGGTGCATGGTGATAGACTGGGGTCTATTTTCAGTTTTTGGCAAGAGGCAAGACAGTTTTTCCAGCACCATTTATTAAACAGGCCTTCTTTTTTCCACTGTGTTTGGTTGACCCCTTTGTCAAATATTAGGTAGCTGAGTGGGTTTTTCGTTATGGTTGCATCTTCCAGTCAGTTCCATTGATCCTCAGGTCTGTTTTTTAGCCAGTACCAGGTTGATTTTATTACAGTAGCTTTGTAGTATAATTTCAGGTCAGGGATTGTGATTCCACCTGACTTGTCCTTATTGCCCAGGATTGCTTTTGCTATTCTGGGTCTCTTCTGGTTCCAGATGAATTTGAGGCATATTTTCTCTAGATCAGTGAGGTATGCTAATGGTAATTTAATGGGAATTGCATTCAATCTGCACAACAGTTTTGGTAGTATGGCCATTTTTACAATATTAGTTCTTCCTAACCATGAGCAGGGTATGTTTTTCCATTTATTGAAATCCTCTTCAATCTCCTTTTTCAGAGTACTGTAGTTTTCACTGAATAAATCTTTCACATTCTTTGTTAGATTGATTCCTAAGTATTTCAGTTTCTTGGTTGCTATTGTAAAGAGTATGGTTTCCTCCATTTCTCTCTCAGTTTGTTGTTCCTGTATAGGAATGCTATTGATTTTTGGGTGTTGACTTTGTATCCAGCTACGCTGCTGAATTTGTCAATTAATTCCAGGAGTTTTCTTGTGGAGTTTTTTGGGTCCTCCATGTATAGTATCATGTCATCTGCAAATAGTGATAGCTTGACTTCTTCCTTTCCTATCCTTATTCCTTTTATTTCTCTCTCTTGTCTGATTGCTCTGGCTAGTGCTTCCAGAACTATGTTGAATAGGAGTGGTGACAGTGGACATCCTTGTCTTGTTCCTGACTTTAAAGTGAAAGTTTTCAGTTTATGTCCATTTAGTATGGTGTTGGCTGTTGGTTTGTTGTAGATGGCTTTGATCAGATTGAGGTAGAGGCCATCTACTCCTATTTTTTCTAAGGCTTTTAACATGAATGTATGTTGGACTTTATCGAAAGCCTTCTCTGCATCTATTGAGATGATCATGTGGTTTTTGTCTTTGACTGTATTAATATAGTGTATTACATTAATTGATTTGCGAATATTGAGCCATCCCTGCATTCCTGGAATGAATCCTACCTGGTCATGGTGTATAATTTTCCTTATGATTCGCTGTAATCTATTTGCCAGTATTTTGTTGAGTATCTTTGCATCTATGTTCATTAGTGAGATTGGCCTGTAGCTCTCTTTCTTGGTTGGGTCTCTCTCTGGTTTTGGTATCAGTATAATATTTGCCTCCAGAAATGTGTTGGGGAGAGTTGCTTCCTTTTCGATTTCATTGAAGAGTTTGAGGAGTGTTGGCATTAGATCTTCTCTAAATGTTTTATAGAATTCTGCTGTGAATCCATCAGGGCCTGGGCTTTTCT